>SNQJ01S0015985.1:45919-57639 GCA_010110895.2 Picea sitchensis | reverse complement strand
ATTAGGTGTGTTGCAAGTATCCCAACCATTATTGTCACTGTTATATCATTTTCAATTTATGCAAGTGTGATCCCATTTGGGTACTAGGGATGTAACAAGTGGTATCAAAGCTTCAATCAAGCTTTGTTGGTGTTTTTTGTTAGTTCTTAAAAATAAAAGAGAGAAGAAAATGACAATCAATTACTGTCATTTCACCGATTAGGGTTGAGTTTCAAGAGCACTTCCATATCTTTATCAATGAAAAGAGAGAGACATTCTGGCTACAATTGAAGGCAAAAGGGTATGTGGATTCCGTAAACCTAGAATATTATGGAATCCACATACCCTTTTACATAGAATATACTAACTAGATCCAAAAACCAAAGACATGAAATATGGTACTACACATATAATATATTATCAAGGAAAAAACAAGATACATGAAATTTTGACCTTTGAAAAAAAAATTACAAGTTAAATGAGTACATCAATAAAAAAAACATACTAACCTTGCAAGTTCAAAATCTGAGCTATGTAGATCGAGAATTGGATTTGTTCAACCGGTGGGTGATGGAAAAAATAAACAGCTCAAACAAAATCCATGAATAGTGTCGCAACTATAGCAATTGTGTCGCAAAGTCTCTTAAAGACAGGTATATATAGATCAACTAGTCAACTAGCAGTTAACACCGACCAATGAGATAGGCAACATTTTTGTGGCAATAGTGACGAACATTCATGGCAATAGGGACGAAAATCCTAACCAAGTTAAAAAAAAAAACCTATTTGTGGCTATATTGACGAAATTTCGTGGCAATATCAACGAAAATCCCACGCTATTTTAAAAAAACATGAAAATAATGGAAACGTGGAAAATTTTCATGGAATAATCTGCCCATATGTAGTAGTGACTTACAGGCATCCAAACATACAATTAATTCTATTACACATAGTATATGAGATACTTATATGTTCACAATATGTAGCCACCCAACTGATTGTGGGTGTTCGCCCTTCCACCCAACCATAGAGTTTGCATGCTCAGTCACTTTGGCTACAGGCCACCCTCATGCCAAGCTATGATACCACCGGGGAACTCTCTATGCTCACCTCTCCTAGATTGTGCCTCTTCTAGGTTTATCAAATGTCTTCCAGCTTCAAGCTCGCGATCTCTCAACTCAGGATGGGTTCTTGGGTTCTCATACCAGTCCTATGACCAGTTTCTTTCTCTAAGACTCCCCTCCCCACTCCATTTGAGTTCTTCTCCTATGCATATATTTCCAATTTTCCCCTCATGCCCCTTTGTGCATTCCTTACACGTAATCTCTTGGGAAGGTTCTCGACATGTCCCCATTACTTCTGTCAGAAGGCACCCATGGGTCAATCATGGGAACTTGTGAGGCATTTCCTTCTATCCACTCGATGAAAGCTCCTCCTATCCCATTCAGACCTACATAATCCCATTCATTGAGGGTGGTTGGTTTTTCAACCACCAATCCTCCCTCATTAACCAATTTGCCTTGAAATTGGTGCTAAGAAAAATAATTTGTTATTTCCAATTCAATTATTTCAGCGAAGGGTCATTAAGTCATCTTATCATAATGAACTACTCTCTAGGTTTCTCATTCTTTCACTTGGTATTATCATGGCCAATACCTTTAAGGCTTCACCCATCAGTCACCTAATTGGCTTTCTTAATCAAAAAATAATACAATTACAATATTTTCATTCCATAGCATGGAAATCATTAATTACAATTAATTACATATAATTAGAGGTGTAAATATGGGGTGTTACAATCCCCTCCCCCTTCCAAGAAACATTTTCCTTGGTGTTATTTTCTCAGTAACACCTTCATGCCTTGTATTTCAGTTGCTTTAGCAATGTCTTCCTTTTCTTGGTCTAGTCCTTTCCCAGACTCTTGGCTTTTTTCACATGCCTACAATAGTTTCAAACAACAAGCATATTAATCATAATTTTGTGCAAAAACATTTTATTGTTGTTCATAACTCAAGGGGAAAATTTCACATATCAACACAGAACTTATGTGTGTAGTTCATGGATCAACATCCATAGGATTTTCATATTTACTCGACTCATTGTTTTTCTTGTCATACCCATTGTGTGCATGATCTCATTCAACATATGACAAAATTTTAAAGACTCCATCAAGTCTTTCACATGAGCTATCAAAGTCTCCCCTTCCTTGCGGTCACTCGCCTTTCGAGCTTAGGCTCAGGCATCCCCTTCTCTACTATACAGTCCTTACGACGATCCATCTTTCCTGCCCAGGATTTCTCACAAAACAAGAGTTTCAGAGACTTCGTTGAGACTTACATTTGAAGCATCCCCCAAGCTTGCTTTGTCGAGGAATCCCTCTGTCTTGCTCGGTTGAAAGCGTCTCTTTGGTCCGTGTTACCACAACACAACAGTCTTTTTGGAGATCATGACTTATCACAAAGTTATATTGTCACAACAATAGAATTTTCCATGCTTTCCATCTTAACGACCATCATATGTCCAGACCTGTTATCTCACACACTCACATGCATATAGTAACCGTGAGATACTATCCTCAATTTCTCAATATTTTTTTTCTTTCAAATTTGTTAACCACAGATTTCCCATTCCACTTTTTAATTCCCAGACTTATTCCATATAGGAACCAAACTTCACAAGTCTAAGACTTCCTTCTCATGACAGTTTGACTCTTTACAACCAGCATGGATTGGTATTCCTCATGGAATTACAATATTTCCATTTCCAAGACCCTCCTTCTTGCAATTCAATCTTTACACAACCAAACAAATTGTTAGTTTCTCATGCATATATATTCCCATTGCAAATTTACAATGGCATCACAAACAATTCTCAATTTGTACAATCTAAGAGTTGAAGCACATTCATCTATTCAATGATATAAAATAAAATAAATGAATTTACCATTCCTTAATCCTGCATTATTTCATCATACCAAGCTCTTCTATATGCAATCATCTCATCATATAAACTTAACTAGTGTGCTAGTGTTCATGGTCACTGTTGAGTGAAATTTGTGTCATATAAATTCTCAACGATTTAATATCAACCAGGGATGCTCGTAAGCTTGTGATGATGCCAGCAAAATATATGCAGGAGTAGGAATCTAACTCTAATCTAAGAAAATTCAATCAAATCCTAACTNGGAAAATAATATGTCTAAAACCCATGTAATCATGAAAAATGGTTTATGTAAGGGTGTGGGAAAGCGAAATATGGTTAAAAGTGAAGTGAAAGTGAAGTGAAAATGTTGGTAAAAAGATGACACTTTGGCGACTCAACAGTCACAGTCACTCACAATGCAACCTTGCATTGATTTTGTGATTTCCATATTGTCTATTAGGTACTCTTCCATGGTGCGATGGAGCACAACCAACCTCTCACCAAATGGATTCTCTAAATACATTCATTATTACAATAGGACCTTATTTCCTGCTTTGAGTTGATATTAACCTCAATTTAGCTCACATGAAACTAAAAGTTTCACATGAATATATTCAAGCATTCTTCTTAACTAATAACCAAGGTACCAACATTTATGGCCACCCAATTCCTCTTTCTACCATTATTACAACACTATAAAATATTGGAAGGTCCTCCTTCCATACTAGGAAGCCCATTATCTTCCCTCTCATGCTAACATGCCTTTCTCAATGCATTCAATCAATGTGTTTCTTAAGAGTACTTTCAATCCTTCTTGATTGGTATATGCATTCATGATACATCTATTCATGAATTTCTTGCAAGGATTATAACAATCCTTGACTGCTAGGGTTTCTACCCTCTGTGATTCAGGTTCTTCTTCCTAAATCTTACCCTACTCGGGTATAAATGACATACAACAACCCTTCAAAATAATTTTCATAATAAAATATTTCAGAAGGGATTTTTACCCAATCCCTTTCAATCCTTATGCCACATAGGGATGAACATTTTTATACGTGTTCTGGTTGCCAACACCTTCTTTGATATTACCTCATCGGTGGTACTTCATGGGGACTCCTAAGTCCCTTTAACATTATTTTCTATCAACAACATTTTTGTAATTATCCTCTACCTGAGGTTGTCCATCATTGGCAGTAGTCTTCCCCAATAGCTCCAATATTTTCCTACACATGACATACACCATCACATTCATAATTACATTCATTGTCATGTTAAATAAAAATACATGTACCATAGCATTTAAATTAGAAAACATTCTCAAATATGTCCTAGCATATCTATATGCACTTGTCACATTATCCTCAATGTTTTTGTGGGTGCAAGCACAATCAAATTTTTAATTGTTTCAGTATCTTATAGCCAACAACATTCTCATGTCTTAAACATATTCACATATCAGCCTTTCAATTTTCTCTTATCCCGTAGTAACACGTTAGACAACAAGAAATAAATTAATGGACTCTTCCCTTTTTCCAACTCCTTTACACACTTAAATATTTTAAGTTCTACTGAACTATTTCCAAGGCTTCATTGCCTTTGCATAACATGGCCTTTAACCAAGGTCATTCTTTCAAACATATTCATTGTTTATTATACCTTGTTCTCACAGTTGTTCAAGTTTTACAACTCTGTTAAGCAAATTAGAGTTCTGAAG
Organism: Picea sitchensis; assembly: GCA_010110895.2. Lineage (NCBI taxonomy): Eukaryota > Viridiplantae > Streptophyta > Pinopsida > Pinales > Pinaceae > Picea > Picea sitchensis. The sequence goes on along the minus strand of SNQJ01S0015985.1, from coordinate 53,021 downwards.
TGAGAAAAGTGGTCTTTTTTTCTCCTTCTTTGCTTCTACTATTCATCCCCCTTGGGATGTTCCTACTCTATTCCTTGAGTAGTTTTTAGCCAAGTTTTATCTTGACCCTTCCTTGATGTAATGAACACATTACAACATCAAGGATAACTCGTAAATTAGTTATGAACCAGTGCATTCTACGCCTTTACCAGACCAGATCGACTAGCACTTATTTCCATATATTTCATTTATACCTTATATTTCAAAATGTAATTTTTTATTCTTATACAGATATGATTGTATCCCATCGTCAATTTTCCAACAGTCGTTACCTTACATGGATTTGTTCTCCTAATAGAGTCCCCACTTAGTTCCTCCACTTGGAACTTCTTCGACATGCAACTCTCTTGTTGCATATCCATCACTATCTGAGATGACCTCAACCTTGATTCAACCTCAGCTTTATCATTTCATGGGTTGATTCAATATTCTGTAAGGGATATCAGCACGCATTCTCATTGTGCGTTAAATTTAAACATCAACACGTGCACATTTCATCCTATCAGTTTATATCTCGAACTTTACTGTTATGTACTTAACTTCAGGCATCAACATGTTGTGTGTGTGTCTACCATAGGCACACTACATAGTCCACATGCACATTTTACAATTTCATATGTGTATTTATTTAAAATCATATGTCTCATGATTGTTCACAATCATGAAATTCTCAAAGGCATATTCTCCTTGTCTTCTATCTTAACCAATAGAGCATCCTTGCTCACTTACTCCTTCATCAATTTATACTAGTTATTCTTTCAAGAAATGGAACACATCCTCCTCAAGCTATTATTTAAACAAGATACTCAAACCCTCCAATTGTAGGGTCAACCACACATCCATGGAATTATTTACGTCAAGAAAGTATATGCATTGTCCTACTACCCTCTTACTCAGGAAGTCATAACATGTCCTCAAGAATATAAGTATATCTTTAAAGGTATTATGTATGTGCATTACTTGCACCTATTTATATCATTCTTTCATATTTATCTGGTCTTAATATCAACCTTCCCTGATGAGAGCTTACAATCAATCACATGATAAATATCATAGGCATTTTCATAACTATGTTTCCTTTTCTATATGGAAATAACCAGTAAGAAGCCACTCTTTCCCTTTTGTTATACAAGAAATTACAATTCGAAACACAACTAGGTAATTTACATCATTACCCAGGGAATTAAAATGCCCAAATCCATCTTCCTTTCATGCTTCAACCCATTATTGGTCAATAGACCTTTATCAAGGGAATTATTTCTTAATTTCCCTCTTTACTATTACTTGAGAAAACTAAGCCATACCTAGATGGTTATCATCCACCCCTGGATGTCACTTTGACCCATTGGTCATCTATAAATTCTCCAACACTTCCTTTATCATACCTTGTATCAGTCTCTCATTAATCATTACATCCCTACCTTCATAAGGAAATAGGCACCAATATTATCAGTATTTCATTCATGTTGTTAATTCTCTTATTGACCTTAGGTCATTCTCACCTAAAAGTTCCATCGGTAGACCATACCTTACAACCCACCATAGGTTATAACATGTCTAATTGCATGTTACATACTTGCTTACTCTTTACCATATGCATTACATCATGTCCACCTCTTGCATGTCATGCATAAACCAATACTCAAGTCAACGAGTATGTACACATMTTTGTACAGTCATGAGATCAGAGACTGGCTCATATGTTTAAGTCATTTCATCTATGTTATGAGGACTAGCAACAATCCAAAGGTCTCCTTTTTCTTTTCTCAACTAGGTTATTTCAACAAAAAGCGTCATATATTGCAGGTCAAGTAACTTGACCTTACAAATTTCCCATTAGTCCCCTAATCATGATGAGTTATACATACAAGGCTCAATCTCTTTATTAAACAAAAATTAAAAGTGTTGGGGGCTCCATCGACTCGTACTTACATGCATCCTTACAACTTATTAAAACCATCGAGATTGTTCATTTTCTGGACTTAAGTAGCCCTTGACAAGATACTTCCATCTTCAACCGTTCACATTTAGGTATTACCATAAGTTCTTATTACTACATTCCCACTTCTGTAGTAATAGCCATCACTTCACCATGTCAACAATTTAATCCTTTTGTTGCAGTCATCATGTTAAGGATTCTATTGTAAAAATTTAAAATAACAGAAACATTTTAATCTGCAATCCTTATCCTCAAGGAGTTAATGTGGATAATAAATAAAAATTTTAATGTAGATAAATTGTTTTAAACAGGCTCATATATTCCTTATTATACCATTCATTTGACTGATCTTTGGCCCATCCATGCCTAGTGTTGTAACCTGCTCTAATACCACTCTTGTAACACACCCAACCCCCTAAGTACCCTTTTTAAGGGATGGGGTATTAAAAAATTTCTTTCTGTATCCATATTAGAGTCCCCTTTATGATAGAACCATCGTCCTCTAATGATCAAGATATTTCCAACGACTATAATTTTGCTCAAAACCGAGATCTGGATCAAAAGTTATGGCCTCCCAAAGTTCTTGGTCCTCATTGGCCAAGTGCCACCTCACTTCCACGTGGCATCCATTGGGCTACCTAGATCCATCGTTATCGGACGTGGCACTTGCCATATGGATCACCGACCCATATTTTTTATCCCACATAAACTCATTTCGTTGTCGTCGTCGATAATTTCATTCCCATGGGTTGCAAATACCCCAACTAAAAGTTTTGACAACACGCATTTAATCAAACCTCTTCCAAAATCTGACGGTTCACAAGCCACTCATCCAACGAATCTGAGTAATTCGGTGACTCCAAATTGCATGGGGGTTAACACCCCTTCCATCTAACTTCCTCTATCTGACGGTCCTCATTTTGTTCATCCAATGGATCTAGTTGAGTCGGTGATGCTAACATGTGCAACAATTACCGCTCACCCCTTCTCACTGCTAAAACTAATGGTGGGACCCCATGGAAGATCAACAGTTCAGACTGAGTCTTCACCCTGCGTCGACCAATAGTCCTAATCTCTCCTCCTTTCATCATCATCGACATTTCATAACAATGACTAACAGGTCCACCCTTGAACCCTGGCGACATTGCACCTGGATCAATAGTTCAGATCTCAATGTCGCGTCCCTACAGAGATCGATAGCTCCCAATGTGTTGTTGATCTATTTCATCGTCGATATTCCTCAGTTAATACCTAACTCTCCATCCTTCTACTCTGATGACGATACCTTGGACATCGACGGTCAAAATTCATTGTCCCATAGATCCAACAACTAGAAATAAAATGAAGGTCCAGAGGACCTCCTCACCCAACAGGGCCCACTTTTGTCTTATCAGCCAATCACTTAGTGACACTTGTCACTATTTGGACATGTTGGCTACCATGTTTTCACTTTCAATTCATCATTACATCATCACATCCTATCATATCTTAGGTAATACCTATGATAGATCGATCATCGTTGTCGCGTCTCACCACTCACAAATCAACGGTATGGATTACTCATTTTCCTCGAGATAGCACTTTTCCTAAGGAAGGGAATATTTTTCGATGATTTTTCTTCAGAGTGTAAATAAAAGGGTGAACCATTTCACTCTGACAGGAATGACTCTGAAAGACTTATACATAACCATCCGTGTTCCTAATCTTTAAAATGGAATATTCTTCAATACCTTTATATCGAAGCGCAAATTACTTTGTCAACATTCCTCCTTAGATAGTTATGGCTCTGATAGATCAATGGTTCATATTAATTCGGAGTTTTGGAATCCCTATTCAACCATGCACTCCCATGGATGGTCCAGATATTCTCTCGGAGTTCCTCCTTTGGAGTTTTTCTGCAACCACTCGAGAGTTTCCTCTGAAAGTCCACTTCAACCAACTCTTTTTAACAGATACTGCCCTGATGTAATGGAATATAGATTCACACAGTGGTGAATCTGCTACCTCCATGCTCCAATGGTTCAATGGCTCTGGTCAGTTCATAGTCTCATCTTGACCTAACCATGGACTACTCTGATTAATGGTTGAGATATATCCACCTACAAATCCAATGGTTGACAATTTAGGCGACCTTCTAAAGGCCTAATCCCAATAGGGGCCCATCCTCAACCCTTTGAAAAATTAGGTATCGACACATATTATCCTTAAATATGTGCAGGCCACCACACCAACATCCTTGTCACTCTAACTACCAAGTCAAACTAACAATCCACATCACTTCACCTCTCAATCCTCTGATAAATCCATGGCTATCAACGACTCGAAATACAACCTCTCTTAGCATCATAGCCTACTCTGATGAATGGCTAGGATCAGATATTTCTCAGGTTTCAATCAACGGTCGATATCTACCCGCGAAGTCCCTCCTTTGAAGTGAATTTCCTCCGAGACCGCAACTTACTCTGAATGGTACCTTGCAATGAATGGTTAGGATCTATTATCTCTCCAAATTGGCGGTCAATATTTAATCTTGCTCTTACACTGATCGGGGATCCAGATATAATTGTCGTGCCAAATCGACGACCACGATCCTCTGAGGAAAAACAAGAGTTTTCTCTGGTTTAACAGTTTAGTTCAAGACTTAATCAATTTCACGAGGATTTCTCTGATTCCTTTCAAGGCTTAACAAGTTTCAAGAATTCTCTCCTTGGTCCAAGGCACTCCTTTTCCTACCCAGGGTACCTTTGCTTCATCCTATCCTGCAAGGTTCCTTTGTTGCAGGGATCCAAACACTATGACACACAAATGCATAAATATATGTGTGTTTATATATATATAAATAGCCACAACGACACTTACAATAATATAGGAGTTCAATCCTCCAACAGGCATAACCATTCATGAGTTCAACCAAATGATACAACCAACCATACAGTTTCCCTTTTTATTTCAAGTTCAAGGACTCATCAAGGAATAATCATTCACACTATCAACCAGGCATACAAATCTACAATACACTTACATGCATCCATCCATGCAATTAATTCTATTACGTAGAGTATATGAGATGCTTCTCTGTTCACAAGATGTAGCCATCCAACTAACTGTGGGTGTTCGCCTTTACACCAAACCATAGGATTTGCATGCCCAGTCACTTTGGCTACAGGACACCCCTGTGCCAAGCCATGATACCACTAGGGAACTCTCTACACTCACCCCTTCTAGCTCAGGCCTCTTAGAGTTTTATCGGATGCCTTCCAACATCAAGCTCACAACCTCTCAGCTCAAGATGGGTTATTGGGTTCTCAAACCAATCCTGCGACCAGTTTCTTTCTCTGAGACTCCCATCCCCAGTCCCTTTGAGTTATTTTCTTATGCATATATTATTTGATTTCCCCCTCGTGGCCCTTCATCCGTTCCTTGGACGTAATCTTCTGGGACGGTTCTCGACCTATCCCCCTTCCTTCTGTCAGAAGACACTTGTAGGTCAATCATGGGAACTCATGAGGTCTTTCTTGATGTCCACTTGCTGACACTTGTTTCTATCCTAGTCAGAACTCCATACTCCCATTCATTGAGGGTGGTTGGTTTCTCAACCACCAATCCTTGGTCATTAACATATTTTCCTTGAAATTGGGGCTAAGGGAAATCATTTGTTATTTCCAATTCAATTATTTCAGCAAGGGGTCATTGAGTCATCTTAGCATCATGAACCCCTCTCTAGGATTCTCATTCTTTCCCTTGCTAGTATCATGGCCAATAATTTTAAGGCTTCACCCATTAGTCAGGTAGTTGGATTTCTTAATCAAACAATAATACAATTATAGTATTTTCATGCCATAGCATGGAAATCATTAATTACAATTAATTACATATAATCAAAGGTTTAGAGAGGGGGTATTAAATACTTACCTGGGGCCAGAGGTCCATGGAGATCATATTCCACTAGCATAGGGTCGGAGGATAGACCCATCAACTGGTAATGAAATTTTCCTCCCATCCATGTCAGATAAATAATAAGTGCCTTTCTCTAACTTCTTATTGACGATGTAAGGGACAAGCCATAAAAATTGATTCATCTTATCATACTTAGGCTTCCCCTTTCTCTTATCCCACATGAGCACAAGGATTCCTTCGTCAAACTCAACATAAGGTATCTCTTCAATGTCAGGTTGTGCAGGTGGATTTTCCTTAACCATATCTTTGATATCCTTTTCTCACTCTTCATCTTTCTTATCTTCATCCTTCTTGAGTATCTTGATGGATCCTGTATCTTTTCCTTGGTATTCTGAAAGCTTCTCCTTATATTTTAATGTCTTCAGAAGTAAGGTATCAATGCAATCTTCTTGTTCAAAAGTCAAATCTTCTAGATCATACTCAATGACCTGAGGTGTCACATCATACTCATAATAACTTCAATAATCAGGATAATTGGATCAACCACATCATTCTTTACAACATTTTGGCTGTATAAAATATCAAATGTCCCATCCCCCATAGGGATATGTGCATGAGTAAGGTCCATAACTGAGAAAACCCCCAAGTGTAGAAGACCAACTTATTGACAAGAGAATTCCCCAAGCATTCGATACATCAATCACAATTATATTCATGATGAGGTTGATGTGGGGGGAATCATAGAAATATACCTCCACTTCTTTTATGAGACCATACACATTCACTTTCTTTGATTCAATACCCAAAACGTTTCCATAAGGGTGAGTTGTCTTCAAACCAAGTTGTTTCATGACCTTTAAAGACATCAAATTTTCCGAAGATCTAGAATCCAAGATACAATTATTCAAACGAAAGCCATTTATGCCTAGGGAAATATAAGAAGGAGGATTTTCCTCTCCTTGGCTCCCATGATACATGGTATTTAGGATCACCGGAGAGTATCCTGCTTCATATTGTATCTTCAAAGCCTCAAGAATTCTTTCCATACATAAGGAATTTTACACATCTCTACTACAGTTACTGACATATTCATATTTCCAATCATAGCTGGCACATCTATATTCAGGAAAAGATCGACATCCATTGGTTCAGGTTGTGGAATCAAGTCGCAAACTGGAGGTGGAGGAGGTGGAGGTACTTGTTTTATTTCTTGAGGTGGTGGGACTG
>SNQJ01S0015985.1:0-17526 GCA_010110895.2 Picea sitchensis | reverse complement strand
AAATGCCATACAAATATAATGACCCTGGAAACCCAGTAGTCACTGTTGAAATTAATGGTATTTCTTTACCAAACACACTCATTGATTTGGGTGCAACAATTAATGTAATGCCTTTTGACACTATGCAAAAGCTCCAAATCAACGAGTTAAGACCAACCCAAACCATGATAGAGTTGGCAGATAAGTCAGTCATTAGCCCTGCAGGAAGTCTAGATGATGTCACAGTCACTCTAGATTCTTGGGAATATCCAGTAGACTTTTTAGTCATCTATTCTAAATCATCCTCCAAACCAGGACACCCTATGGTTCTTGGCCGCCCTTGGCTGGCCACAACAGATGCCTTTATTAACTGTCGGTCTGGTAGGATGACTATATCCAATGTCACACATAACCAAAAACTTGTTCTCTTCCCTCTTGCCCAATCAGCACAGGAAATACCTGTTTGGCTAGAAAACCCTTATGGAGAGGTAGATTGCATCAGACCCCTATTAACACTTGAACAAGTAAGAGGAATGCAAGAACAATCGGATGAACAAGTCTTAAGTTTATTTTTGGCTGATATAAATTGCATTGAATACCCGAGGTTTTTGCAGAATTGTCACACATTTTCAGTTCCGAATTTCAACAAACTTGGCACCCTGATATCACTCAATTATATACTTTATCACCATCTTCCTCAGAGAAGGAAACTACTGAACTTCTTGAGATTAGCCCAGGAAAACCTTTGTATATCAACTCTAGTTTGGAACCAGAATAAAAGACGTAAGTAATTGAAATGCTCCAAAGACAATTTGATGCCTTTGCATGGAATTATACAGACATGAAAGGCATTCACCCTGACACATGCACACATCATATCTACACTAATGACCAAATTAGACCAGTTAGACAACCTCAACGAAGGATGAATCCAACCCTTAAAGATATTGTAAAAGAGGAATTGCAAAAAATCCTTCAAGCCGATCTCATATACCCCATTTCAAATAGTCAATGGGTGTCTCCACTTGTCATAGTTCCCAAGAAAAATGGTAAGTGGAGAATATGTGTAGACTTCTGGGAGTTGAACAAAGCCACCCATAGGGATTATTTTCCCTTACCATTTATTGATCAGGTGTTGGAGACCTTGTCCGGAAAGAAGTATTTTTTGTTCCTGGATGGGTTTAGTGGTTATAACCAAATACAAATAGCACCCGAAGACTAGGAGAAGACCACTTTCACTTGCCCATGGGGAATGCATGCTTATAGGGTGCTTCCTTTTGGACTTTTCAATACCCCAACCACTTTTCAAAGGGATGTCCTAGCCATTTTATCTAACTTGACCAATGATTGCGTGGAAGTCTACATGGATGACTTTACAGTCCATAGAAAAGACTTCCAGGAAGCTTTGACCAATTTAGAAAAAGTCTTGATTAGGTGTAAGGAAACTAATCTTTCCTTAAGTAATGAAAAGTAAAAAATGATGCTCACTGAAGGTATTGTTTTGGGACATCACATCTCTGGTTATGGAATGAGAGTTGATCCGACAAAGATTTATATTATCACACAAATCAGAATACCTTCCTCACAAAAGGAAGTTCGTAGCTTTTTAGGGCATGCTGGCTACTATAGAAGATCCATTCTGAACTTTACAAGCCTAGCTACCCCTTTATTCAAGTTATTATCTAAAGAAGCCGAATTTAAGTGGGATGATGAATGCCAAATATCTTTTGAGATTCTAAAACAGAAATTGTCAACTACCCCTGTATTAAGAGGACCAAATTGGTCCCTTCCTTTTCATATCTGTACCGATTCCTTAGACACAACCCTTGGGGCAATTCTTGGACAAAGGGAAAATCAAATGCCCTATGCTATTTACTTTTTCAGTAAAAATCTGTCTCCAGCTGAAGTTAATTATACAGTCATAGAAAAAGAATTGCTAGTTGTGGTCCATGCTATCAATAAATTTAGACACTATATTACAAGATATCAAACTTTTATACACACTGATCATTCAGCCATCAAATTATTAATGAACAAACCTGTAAAAAATCCTAGAGTTACAATATGGATGTTATTATTACAAGAGTTCAATATCAACATTATTGATAGACCTGGTAAGGATAATCTTGTGGCTAATTTCTTATCTAGAATGATTCATCTGGGAGATAATGCACCAGTAGAAGATAACTTTCCTGATGAAAATTTGTTTTCTATTTCTACATTCACTCCTTGGTATGCATATGTAGCTAACTATCTTGTGACAAGGAAGATGCCTCATAAACTGTCTCCTAGAGAAAAATAGAAAGTAATTCAGCTAAGTGAAAACTACATGTGGCACGATGATTGCCTCTACAAAACAAGACCAGATTTGGTAATCAGGAGATGTGTAAGGGAAGATGAAATTCATGATATTATGCAAGCCTGCCATGATGGTCCTTGTGGAGGACACTTTGCAGACAAGAGGACTGCTTACAAAGTTCTGCAATCTGGTTACTACTGGCCTCATATTTTTAGAGATGCTAAAACCTATGTATCCAATTGTGATGAATGCCAACGAATGGGTAAGCCTACTGCATGAGACCAAATGCCACTTCAATCCTAAGTATTTATTGAGCCTTTCGAGAAATGGGCATTAAATTTTGTAGGGCCCATTAACCCTGCATCTAAAAAGAAAAAGTATATACTTGTATGCACTGACTATGTGACTAAGTGGGTTGAAGCAAAAGATTTACTAGCTGCAAGTGACCAATCAATGGTAGATTTCCTTTTTAACGACATCTTTACTAGATTTGGTGTACCTTGAGAATTTGTGACTGATCAGGGAACTCAATTTACCTCTCATCTAGTCAAAGCTGTTACAGAACAATACCAAATCAAACACAGGAAATCTACACCCTACCATCCACAGGCAAATGGACAAGTAGAATCTATCAACAAAGTTATTGAGTCCATTCTTACCAAAACAGTACAGCTACACCACAAAGATTGGGATGATAGATTACTAGAATCCTTATGGGCTTATAGAATCACCTGGAGGAATACAACATGACATACAGTCTACGAGTTGGTGTATGGGAAGCAGGTGCTTCTTCCCATAGAATTCAAGATCAAAACTTTCAGGACTGCAGTACAAGTACTTCAAAGAACTACAATAAATAATCTTGCAGCTTAATGAGTTGGATGAAATCAGGAAGGAAGTACTTCAAAGAACTACCCTCATTCAAGAGCAGAGAACAAAATGACATGACAAGTATCTCAAAAAGAAAAATTTTCAACAAGGAGATTGGGCCCTGTTGTATGACAATAGATTCAAGAACTTCAAAGGTAATTTAACTACTCGTTGGATGAGACCTTATGAAATTGACACTGTCTATGATAATGGTTCAATCGGGATAAAGACAATTGATGAACAACAGGCACCACTACTTGTGAATGGTCACCGGTTGAGAATTTATAACAAACCCCTGTCAAAAGAGGAATTTCTGATTCGTATACTACATAATTCAGATATGCAGGTGATCAGTAAGGAAGGAGACCTTCCTACTGATCCACATTTATTGTTTGGTTTATTAGAAAATTTTGTACATAGGTGTGGATTGAGTTTTGTTAATAAGCTGAAGGTAACAAGGGATTCTTACCTCCTTTTGTTTTACTTTCGCAATTTTTTTTGTAAGTAGATTTTTATAATTTATTTGATTCTTCACGAACTTGCTAAACATCAGTTTGTAGGCATCAACAAAACTCTGTTCTAATCCGGTACCAACAATACTGCTTCGGTACCAGAAATCCTGTTCTGGTCCGGTATTAGCAGTCCTGTGCTGGTCCAATACCAGAAGTCTGTCCTTATACGGTACTATCAAGACACATTACCTAATTGACAAGGAATGCTACACATATTTCAAAATATTATGTCAATTAATATGAGGTATGAATCCATGCAACAACCACTTAAGCTGGAACCAAGAAGCCAAATGCAACATCAAATGGTAGCCCTTGTGAAGCAATAATTTCTTTTGGTTCTGTTGCCGACTAAAGAGAAGTATCTTTAATTTATTTTGGTTCTGTTGCTAGCTAGAAGGAAGCATTTTAATTTCTTTTGGTTCCGTTGCTTGAAAAAAAAGACACAATCTTTACCTATGATTGTTCAAAGAACCATAATCTGCTTCAAAGACTAGAAGTTGCCTTTATCCAGTATTTCAGCATGATTAAAGGGACAAAAAAAATTATATTAGCCTACAAGTAACTATCTCACCCTAACTAGACTTCAATAATATTCATTGGATTATCTTTACTAAAGAGTAACATATGAGTATATGAACACTGTCTATCATGGACACACTAGGAAATTTTTATGGAAGAGGATGTATCAGTACCCTAAGGAAACTTTAGGTCATTCTCTTATGGACAAACTTAGACAAAATTATACATTTGGATCACTCTAAAGAAATAATGTGCATAAAAAGTTTATTTTTCCTTCAGACAAATCTTTAAAAGACATTCAAAGAAGAGAATATACCTTCCAACCCAATACCATCCCAACTTGTAAAAAGGTTTTTAGACGAGCCTCCCCTGTCACCGTGCAAAGAACGTTACCAAGAACTCTTTAATAAAACCAAAATAGGTGACTATGGACAAGAAGCCTCGATGGAAAAAGGGTTTAGAGACTAACCCATCGGGATATCTTGAGCAGTCTGGCGGTAGCGGTACAGTCGTGGTATGAGCAAGCCCTTCGAGTGCTTGAATAGGCACATTGGCAATGGGAATTCTTCAGGGAAGGGATCTCTCATAATTATCACAACTACCCAGAGATGCTTGAACAAACTTCACGGCAGTGGGTTCTGGTTGAAATGTCTCATCTATACTTGTCGATTGAAAAATCACTTTTGTCATCTAAAAAGAGCACTATAAGAAAAGATTTACTGATGACATTTATGAGATACAAACTCAGATTAACAAGCAACATAATTACTACAAAAAAATGTCCATTTGAGAAGGGGTACCCTAAGTCAACTTTGCGATTGGGCATCTTGTTGAAATTACTAAGACAGGCGAGGTGAGTCGGTTGTTCGCATTAGCTTAAACAATAGTAAATCTATTAAACCATTCTTAAATTTTTCTTCAAGTGACCATCAATATTGTACAACATATAGACGATATATATAATGAACATCAGTCAAACATAAGATATATACACAAAGAGACAGATTTTCTCGGGGAAACCCATAAAGGGAGAAAACCTCTTCTTCTTGAGATTATAAGTAGTCTTTTAAAGTTACGTACATCATCTATAGTGAGGCACCAACTCAATGTGAGGCTACTACCTACGTTTTACAAGCTCCAACTTGTTTGAGGCACCAACTCTACAGTTTCTCTAGCACCCACTAGAGGAAGCACCAACTCCCAATGTTCAAGCACCAACTGGATGGAAGCACCAGCCCCAGTGTCGATTCTCCCTTGCACCACCCTACGTCCCTGGTTTTTTTGGCTGCAACAGGATGGAAGCTACAACTCCACAATGTTCAAGCTTCCACATGAACCTCTGAGGACAAAAATCATCCCTAGAACCTCCCAACCACCATAAAATATAAAATGGGGAAATGTGAAGCAACCAACTACCTTAGATAAAAATGGGATTCTTACCACTTCTTATCGTTACGTAAAATGCGGTTTTCTTCTAAGCTACGTTGCGCGAAATTCTTATCTTCCTTTATCTATTCTGCAATTACGCTCTGCTTCAACTTGTTCTGTAATTCTACTCTACTTCAACTTACGTCATTTACGCTGCTTCAGAGTCTATACCGATCATCTGTTGCTCTTCTTTGAGTTTTATCTCCTGCTAGCATATTTTTAGGTCTCACTGTGCATCCTGTGATTTTCCTTTCTTATAGTTTAATTCATTTTTCGTCCTGAACAACCAACCATGCACAATCTATATCTTTTTCTTTTATGCACCACACCACCACAACAGGTTACACTTACATCTTCTTAGGAAAATAAAGCGTCTAAGCAGGCGAAGCGCCAATAGATCCAAGAATCATGACTTCGGTTTAGCTAACTTGGTTATGGCGATCAATTAACTATGAGGGGATGGGTAGCCCTCGATCATATTCAAACTCGCGGTGATTTGGATTAAAGAATGAAGAATCTTGTGCCTATTTTTCCATTTTGTAATTCGACATTTCAACATTTCAGCATTCCTGTGGTGAAGCTTAGCACCTCTAGCTTCCTCCATATTCCATCGATGTGACCAGCTTATGCATAAAGCGGCTTTCCGCGATTCACATTTCATGAATGCGGAGATGAGGGCATCTCGACTCTCTCAAAGTCGCGATCCCGAAACTTGAAATGGAGCTTATCACGAAGGCGACTCCCTTCCCTCCCTCGTGACCGACGGTGACCATAGGTAGTGCCAAAAAAGGTGCTTCATATTTTGCAAGTTTCCATCGTATAGATTGACTCCAAGTCGGTGAAATTCTAATCACTTGCCACTTGTCCTATAATTCGACGGTTCGGATATGATATTAATTGAACCTTTCGGATCATATCGTGATTTTTCATGTGCGTTCGGCGTTCTTGTGGTTATGTTTCTTGCCTCTCAAATTCGCGATTAATTGAAACTCACAAAATAGAGTCGGATCAACGGTCTAGATCACCTTGATGAGTACGTTAAATCATGATTTCTCATATCGATTTCGGTGGTTATGTTTCTTACCTCTAAAAGTCGCGATAGACGAATCTCTGAGATGGAGATGGATCAGCGATCGTTCTTGGTGATCAGCGGTCCTATTAATCTTTTCGATCATCGTTGTTCCTTAGATGGAGGTTCTCGTCACTCAAGTTGCGATGAAGTGATACTCAAGATGAATTTGGATCAGCGGTCGAATTTCAAACCTCGATTTGGCCGGCTACAAGATAGTTCCGCGATTTAAGCATGTCGGCGAATTCAAAGAGGTTAGGAACCCATTTCGCTGACTTTCTAATTCAGCGACATGATACGATCTATGTCCATGTATCATGCCCGAAGATGGGCGATCCTCCTTCTTTTACAGGATTTTGTGAGCCCTCTTCTCCTTACGCGCAATGAGCGATGCGAGGTTCTCTTCAATCAACAATGGTCGAGAAACTTATGCTTTCCGGACATGGCGCTGAGATCTGTCCTCCTCTTAAATGCGTTCTTCTTGTCTACAATCAGATTTGGCCGGTCCTCCTTCTTTTGAGAATTAAAATGGTATCCAACGATCAATCATCTTCTCCTCCAGGAGCTTACTTTTGTTAGGCTTACTCGATTTTTTCATCGATGATCGCCAACAATCCCTGCGCACTATCTCTTTTGATCTTATTCGAATATTCTCTACAGTGTCTTCTCATAATGTCGATCTATTACATACTTTACGTACTCATGCCATATTCATTGTTGTACTTTCCATCAATGACAAACAGCCACAAGCATCGCGGTAATGCGTTAAATATTTTGCCAACATTCTCCCCGGCATTGATGGAAACCAACGTAACTCTGTAGAATCCTTGAAATCACATCCACAGCACACATCCTAAAATAGAATTACCACACTTTCTCCCAACGACATCAATGTCAGCGAAGAAACAGCTCCCCGATTCGCGATTTTATACTCCTGTCAACTAGAAATTATCTTAGAAATACACCGGTCAATGCAATAGAGTATTCCCCGACCCGGGTGAAACAAATTAAAAAAATAAATTATAACCCCCAACTTTTGGCGAAGATATCCAAAGGGGTTCTTGCTAATGGTTTTGTAATATATCTGCAATCCATTCTGTAGAAGGTATATAATTAGGTTGAACAATTCTATTTGTAGCTTGTTCTCGAGAAAATGGTACTTTATTGGAATATGCTTGGTCTTGGAATGAAGAGCGGGATTCTTGGAGACACTAATAAAACTGGTGTTATCCGATGGTGGAATAGGATCGGTGTAGGTTACCTTCAAATGTTGTAAGAGTTTGTATCATCCATTAAATTTGTGTGCAACAAGTAGAAACAACAATGTATTCTTCCTCGTAGTTGATAATGAAATGGATCCTTGCTTTTACTAAGCCATGCTACTAATGAGTCACCGAGAATGCTCCTCCAGCGGTGCTTTTTCTCTCATCAACACAATTTGCCGGTTGCATGGAATAAGTAGTTAACTAAAATTCTGATTTACGGGATACCACCGGGGCCATAAGTCATTGTTCCCCTTCAAGTATTTGAATATCTTGTGACAACTACCAAGTGACTTTGTTTTTAGGTCTTTGATTGATAATGACCTACCATTCCAACAACTTGCATTATATCAAAACAAGATGTTGTGATGTACAAAAGAATTCCTATCATGGAAGCGATATGACCTTTGATCAACATCGGTGAGATATCATCTTTACTCATCTTGCAACCAACCACCATGGATGTTATTACTAGCAGGAGATGAATCCTCCATCACGAAATTTCTTTAACATCTCTTTCAAATGTTTTTCTTGAGAGATAAATATTCTGTAGAACTCTGTTTACTTGTAAGCCAAGAAAATATGATAGTTCTCCCATCATGGACACATCTCAAACTCTATTTGAATAGAGTTAGAAAACCACTACACAGATGATTCATTAGTACAACCAAAAAATAATATCACATCTACATAAACCAAAACAACTGGTAAATTATCACCTTAGGACTTAATGTAGAAGTTAGCGTCAACAATACCTTTCTTTAACCCTTTGTCCTGTAGAAATTTGTCCAGGCTATAATACCAAGCTTCGTGGTGCTTGTTTCATTCCATATAAGGCCTTCTTCGGCTTGCAAACATGATTAGGATTATCGGTCAATGAGAGTCCTTGGGGACGCTTCATATATACTTCTTCTTCTAGATCTCCATTTAGAAATGATGACTTAACATCCATCGATAAACTTTTAAAGTTGCTTATGACATGAATAGAAGCAAGAAACATTACGATGGCTTCCAATCTTTCCACTAATGCAAAAGTTTCATCAAAGTCTACACCTTCAACGTGCATATCATTTATAGACCAATTTGGCTTTATTTCATTCATTTTATTCTTGAACACCCATTTGGAACCTATTATATTTTTTATCTTCAGGTCTAGGAACAAGCTCCCAAAGTTTTTCTCAATCTGACCTAGTTCTTCATTCATCGCTCTAATCAAATCATCGTACTTGCTAGCTTCATCAAAATTTTTTAGGTTGGAGTCATAGATAAAAGAAACATGAGATTGTTTTGAGTCTTTTGAAAATCAATTTCCTTCTTGTATGCGAACTCCTTTATTTATATCTCAATTATCCGATTTTCAGGATGATTCTTTCTAATAATTTTTAGAGGTGATTTTGCTTCTTTTTGCTGATTTGTGTCGGTTAGATGATACGTGTCTTCATATGATTTAGATTTTTCTCTTTCTGATCCTTGGACTGTTCATCTTCATCTTCAACTATATCTTACGTTCTTGGTTGATAGCGCCTACATTTTTGATCGAGATTTCTTCATCAGCTTTTATATCTATACAATCAACTAGTTTATGCAGTTTCTTATTATAACATCTATACCCTTTACTATTTTGTAGCATAACCGAAGGGTACCTTCATCAGCCCAATCATCATATTTGTCAATATTTTTCATCATTGTTCTTGATACCTTAACATTTACTCCCGAAGACTTTCAAATGTTTGATTGAGCGGGTCTTCCAAACCATAGTTCATAAGGAGTCTTTTCAATGTGTGGTCTTGAGGTGAACTTTGTTAAGGATATGAAAAACTGTATGGATTTATTCCACACAATATGTCTGAGGTATTTTCTTTTCATTCATAATTGATCTTTCCATTTGTTGTCGCATTATTTTGCTTCTCAACAACTCCATTTTCTTCGTAGTTCCTTGGAATTGTGTACTCTCTTTGATCCCATTTTTATCCGCAGGGAACTCTTTGAAGTTCCACGAACTAAGCTTCTCTCCTCCTCTATCATACGCGCACCCTTTAATCTTTTATTTGATTCTCGGGTCGAAATCTTTAAACGCACGGTAATTTTCAAATGCTTGAGGATTTTTCTTTCAAAGGCAGCAAAGTTAGTCAGAATTAAATTCATCAATAATCAACATAAAAGTAATTTTCTTTTCAACTACATGGCTTGCTCCTTGATGGTCCACATAGAATCCATATGTACTATCACGAGGTTTTTGCGGAAGGAAGGTTTTAGATTCGAGCTGAGTCGCGGTAAAACCTATTTGGCGGGGTTACAATGAGTCGCTATGAGAAATTATCTTGAAGATAGCTTTCTTTAGCGCCATTGTTTACGAGTTTGATTATGTGATCAAATTTGGTGACCAAGTATCCTATGCCTGGCTTAACTTTCATCATATTTGCTTAAAGAGGTGACATTGTTATTTTCTTCTTTTAATACATGGGCATTGTTTTGTTCTTATACCTTTTGCAACTAGGCATCGCTTAATCCATAGATTTTATTCTGATCTTTAGAGGTAAAAACAACTTCCGACCCTCGACCACAAACTTGACCGACACTAAGCAGATTATGTTTCAAACATTCTTCAAATAGCACATCTTGAGCTTTCCTTTTGCCATTACTCAAACTTACAATTCCTTTACCTTTATCTTTCGGTGCATCATTTCCAAAGTTACATTCCTAATTTGCTATCACTTAGAGTTAGAAACTTACTTTTTTGTCTCTCAGTCATGTGTTTGGAGCATCAGCATCAATATACCGAGGGATTCTTTTTCCTTTGGGCTGATAGCACTAGTCCACACTTGTCATCTATAATACGCCAAACTTTGACATATTTAGTAGTGGGGATCAAATCTAACTTGTAATTCTTTAAGTGACAACTACAGCTTTATGTCCATAATTGTGTGATTGTAACATTCTTGTTCATTGAATAAAGGATCATTATGATTTTTATGCTTATAATTGTTGTTGCGTTTCACGTGTCCTTCTCCTAGTCATCACATGATTTATAGTCTATGATTGTTTGTTGCTTAGGTATCTCAATCTTTATTTGTGGAAGATAGTTATTCATTGAATATCTTGATTGTTCATATCTAAATCTTAAAGCGGTTTATATAGCTTTGTGACCAAAATTAGAGCAGAAAAACAATAACCATAGAAAAAATCTTTGTACCTTAATCTGTCTTCTTTGAGGAGGTCGATTTTCTTTCATGCCGATAATCTTTCGGGTCTACAAATTCCGGTTGTGGTGCTTTTTCTTTCATTCCTTCTTGGTGGCTGATTTTCCTTCTTTGTTTCTCTAGAGTGACTGTTGTCAATGTTTGAGGATTTGGAAAACTTGATAGATTTTGTATTACTTGGATGATCACTATGATCCTTCTTCATATCCCAATCCAACTTTTGAATTTTGAATTTCTTTGCTGATTTAGAGATGGGTTAATCCTTCCAAGGCTTTAATACTTGGCTGATTTTGATGATACAATCCTTAAACTTCTCCATTTCGTTTCTTGTTTTACTATCTCTTCTTCTAAGGCTTCACGGCTTTCTTCTCGACAGCTGTTGTTTTATCGTACCTTCTATTTTTTTTTTGCCTCTTCTAATTTCACTTCGGCCGGGGGCAAAGTCTTCATCTGATTTCTTGTCTTTCAGTATCAACAATTGTTTTTGTTTTCTTTTCTTAATTCAGTGCGTCAATTTCTTCGATTGCAGCGATCAGTTCTCCTTCCATATCAACCACAACTTCTTCATCATTATCATCAGCTGCTAATAGCACTTTATTATCATAATCCTCTTTTGGCCATAAGCGAAGTCATTTGCCTTATCTTCATAGGAAGAGTCGCTATCAGTGTCTTAGAATTGTCATTATTTGCAAACAAAATTTTCTTCTTATTATATTTCTTGTATTTTGTACTTCTTTTCATCATCGAGTTCTGGTCCTTTTAAATTAAGAAGGGACACTTAGATGCAAAATGACCTATCTTACCCACAATTAAAGCATTTGAGAGGGCAACTTCCCTTGATATTTTCTTGATCCTTTCTTTAACCTTCTCACAAATTTTGCCTCAATATCATCTAATTGTGAATCAATATTCTTGTCTTCTTTAAAAGATGCTTCTCTAGATGCGGATTTATCAATTCTCATTTCATATCTTAGTTAGAGTTCTAGGAGTTGGTCAATGGACAAAGTTTTAAAATCACTTAGTTCTTCTATTGTAGAGACTTTTGAATTAAATTTATCAGAAGCAAAGATCTTAAAATCTTCTGAACTTCAAAATGGTTCTTTCAATCTTCTCACCAAGACCCATGGCATTTACAAGTTCTTCAACTCAAATACTTGCTAATTGTTTCATCTTCATTCATCTTTAGTTGTTCAAATTTCAATTTGTATGTTTGAAGTTGGCATCTTTTACTTTCTCATTTCCTTCATAGCGCTAATAAGTTTATCCCCACATTGCTTTGGCGGTTTCAAGATGCATCACCTTTACAAGCTCGCGGCTTTAGCAAGTCCATTCAAAGATAACATTCATTCCCTTAGAATTAAATTAAACTCCAACTTATCATCCTTGGAGGCTAGCACAGCAGGATTTTGTATATCAGGTCTCTACTACATCCCAAACATTAGCGCAAGGCCATTAAGTATGTTCTCATTCTAATCTTCTAGAAGGTAAAATTTTTTCCATCAAACAGAGGAGGGGGGCCTTAGCAGGCGAGATACACTTCATGACTTGTCATGTTGAATATTACAGATCTACCTTTGAATAAAGGAGCCAGCTCTAATACCAATTGTTGAAATTACTAAGACAAATGAGAGGGGGTGAATCGGTTAGCATTGCTTAAACAATAATAAATCTATTAAACCATTCTTAAATTTTTCTTGGTGACCATCAATATTATACAACATATAGGCGATATAAATAATGAGCATCAGACACACATAAGATATACGAGATAGTTTTTCGAGGAAACCATAGGGGAGAAAACCTCTTCTTCTTGAAATGATAGGATCATTTAAGTTACGTACATCATCTATAATTGAGCACCAACTCAATGTGAGGCTACTACCTTTGTTTTACAAGATCCAACTTGTTTGAGAGCACCAACTCTGGTTTCTCTAGCACCCACTAGAAGACACCAACTCCCTAATGTTCCGGCACCAACTGGATGGAACCACCAAATTCCAGTTACCGCGAGGATCTAACGCACAGTATAACAGAGAGAACTTGTTCTCCCTTGCACCACCACGCCGCCGGTTTCTCATTTTAACGGGATTGGAAGCTACAACTCCCTGATTTCAAGCTCCCACTTGAACCTCGAGGACAACAATCCTCCCTAGCACTCCCTACCACCCTAAAATGATAGGAAATGAAAGATTAAACAACTAACTACACCGATAAGAATAGCGATTCTTACCACTTCTTCTTTCTTCTATTTTGTAAATCGGTTTCTTCTAGCTGTTTTAATTCTTCTCTTCCTTGTCTGATACGCAATTCTTCTCTACTTCAACTTGTTCCGTCATTATGCTCTACTTCAAGTCTATACCTCATCACGGTACTTTTCTCACGAGGAAGTTTATCTCACAGCATTGCATATTTTTCGATCTCCTGCTTGCGCATCATGTGATTTTCCTTTCTTCACGGTTTAATTCATTTTGTCAAAACAATAGCCAATAACGCCGCGATCTGTGTATCTTTCTTGTCGCACCACACTTACGGTAGTTACACTTCACATATTCTTAGACAAAAGAAAACCGTCTAAGCAAAGGCGAAAGCGCCAACCAATCAAGAATCATGACTCAATTTAACTAACAAATTTGTAAGCGATCAATTAACTATGAGATGGAATAGTGGCCCTCCGATCATATTCAAGCTCACTTGAACCGTTGGATTAAAGAATGAAGAATCTTGTGCCTATTTCACCATTTAGTAATTCGGCATTTTAAGGATCCTCGTGGTGAAGCTTAGCACCTCTAGCTTCTTCCTCCATCTTCCATCCCGATGGCGCTTAATGGCTATTACCAAGCGCTTATGCATAAATCACTTTAGCGATTTCGCATTTCGCGAGATCAGGGTTTTCGTTGCATTGTATTCTTTACATATTGAAACCCCAATCCCCGAAACCCCGAAATGGAGCTTATCTAAGCTGACTTTCAGCGCTTCCTCCCGCAGTGACCCTTAGGCGATTGACAATAGGTTGTGCCAAAAGGCACTTCATATTTCCGCGGTTTCCACACCATGCTTAGTTGACTCCAAGTCAGCGAGGGAATTCCTATCGCTTACCCACTTGTCTTATGATTCGACGGTTCAGATCTAATCTTAATTCAACAACTCAGATCATATCCGCGAATTTGACGTTCTTGTGGTTATGTTTCTTGCCTCTCAATTAGGTGATTCATTGAAACTGTACGATGAGTCGAGGATCAGCTGTCCGGATGACGCCTTGATCCGGCGAACAGCGATTAAATCGCTGACCCCATGCTCGCGATTTGGGTGGTTATGTTTCTTGCCTCTCCAAGTCATGATAGGTGAAGAGCTTCGATATGGAGCTTCCGGATCAATGATCCCGCGTTCTTGGTGATCCGGCAGTCGATCTTTTATAATGCATCTCGTTTTTCCTTAGGTGGAGGTTCTCATCACTCAAATTAGCGATAGGGGCGAGAACTCTGAAATGGGGTTGAATCAATGGTCCATAACAAAACGATCTTCTACCGGTTAAGATAGTTTGTGATTTTGCATATCCACAAATTCAAGGGTTAGGGAACCCGTTGTACTTTGACTTTTCCGGTCGGTGACATGATGATCTTCGCTGATGTGTCTGCGAAGATGGGCCGGTCCTCCTTCTTTTAAGGATTTTGTGAGCCGCTTCTCCATACACTTTAATAGATAATGCGGTTCTCCCTTGATCAACGATGGTCAAAGAAACTTATGCTTTCGAGATCGGCGCTGAGATCTGTCCTCCTCTTCTAGACATTCTTCTTGTCTACTAATCCAGGTCGATGATCCCTCCTTCTTTAGGAATTAAAATGCAGGATCCAACGATCATAAATGTTACTTCTCCTCCAGAGCTTACTTTGTTGACTTTTCGATTTTCCATCGATCTGCCAACAATCCTACACTATCTCTTGAGCTTATTAGTCTTCTTTTGCAATGTCTTCTCATAAATGCCCACTTATATTACATACTTTCTGCTTGCTCGTACCCATCTTCATTGTTGTACCCCATCAGTGACAAACGCCCTGAAAAGCATCAAATGCGATTAAATATTTCGCGAACACGCTATCTAAGCCCTCACGTTACTAAGGAAACTTCTTAGGGTAGACTAACTAGGAGTCTAATCTACTTATGCTATGAAATTTATCCATAACATATAATGATAGTAAATCTCACGGAAGCAAGTTAGGTTGTATCTTTTCTTCTGGAAAAGATATAAAACCTCCCTATTTTCACTACTGAATGCTACCTTTGTCAATAAGTCATCAAAATAAAGGCAATTTCAATTTTTTAGGTATGTGATAATATGCTAGGTGATAAACGTACTTTTGGAATTTGATTTGGTTTCTTTTCTCTTATCTTCTTTTCTCCATTATGATACAAGAGTGTTGAATCTTCTTACATAAGGATATGCAACATCATTGGCATGGGGGAAGGTTAAAGAGATCCTTTAGAACTCTTTTTCATACTCACATCTCACTTTCAAAACCAACATGATCATCCTACAACCCTACAGAACCAAACACAAAATAAGATAAGCACACAGAATAAAAATTACAGGAAATTCCAGTACCAAGATTCCAAAAAAACTCCAGCCTAAAAGATGAATTCTGACAATCTACATGCAGTCGTATATGCTATGGGTATTGATCATACAAAGGTAAAAGCAAGGTAACATGGTATTTATTTTTTCCTCCTGCTCATAAAACTACAATAGGTATGAAAATATATGCTAGATCTTATGACCCTTAGTATTAAAACCATGCACCTATCCCTCATACCCATACTAAACTTAATCAATCCTTTCATAAGTGCTCGAAAATGGTTGAGGGTAAAATCACATCAAAGCGTGAATATGAAGCATGCCTATTAATGATAGGCCACGAACGTACTTCATCCTTAAGAAAATCACGAACTTATCTTGTGTCATGAGCCATGATCCAACTTCAAATTGACCTGCTCATAAAACTACAATAGGTATGAAAATATATACTAGATCTTATGACCTTAGTATTAAAACCATGCACCTATCCCTCATACCCATATGCCTAAACTTAATCAATCCTTTCATAAGTGCTCGAAAATGGTTGAGGGTAAAATCACATCAAAGCGTGAATATGAAGCATGCCTATTAATGATAGGCCACGAACGTACTTCATCCTTAAGAAAATCACGAACTTATCTTGTGTCATGAGCCATGATCCAACTTCAAATTGACCACTCGGAAGTCCAATCACCTATTCCAAAATGATGCTTTGACACCCAACATCTTGTCCTCATCATTACACTAATGGGTAGAAATGAAATGGTTTATCTGGGTGGTGAAGCTATCCAGATAAGCCTCATCTGGTCTTAAAATTTTCCTTGCGGCATCCTTACTTAAACTTACCATTTGCATTATCAATGCCATCACCATATTTCCCATGTCGTTACCTTTCTCCAGTTCCAAGCCTACTCCTCTCTACGATCTCTGGTACCAAACCCTTACCCTCATCAGCTGACTAAATCCTTGCGCTACAGCTCAATTCTTTTCTCACAATTTATAACGATGGTCATAAGTAGACATGACCCGGTCTTCCAAATTTATAGAGAGACTGAGGAGTTCCAACTGTGTCGAGATAAGTATGCTAGATCGGGATGGATACCATTTTTGGAGAAATTCACAGGCTAGCACGAGACGATATCTCACGAATTTATTCAGGGTTACGATGGAGAGATTGCGCATATAGAAAATCTGCAACTAACAATCAATGAAGCAACCTTAAGGGAGGTCACGTGATTATCTAACAGAGGAGCCAAGCATTTAAAAGGAGTAGGAATCAACAAGGAAATGTGCCAACGATTTTTGAAAGAAGACCATCAACACCCTGATTGGAAAAAGGGGATCCCTCGAAACTATATCAAGGAAGAGTATCATCCAATGCTTGCTAGTCTTCAACGATTCCTCACCTATGAGGGAATGTATGCTGTGACCTTCATATATCATCTTAGGCTTCTATTACACTTTGAAGGAGGCCTTGAAATTGATTTCCCATATTTTTTATGGATGAGTTTGAAAAAAATGGTAAGAGGTGTCAAATACCTATCCAAAACTGAGAAGACTAACATTTACCATCAAGGTCTTATTAAGATGTTAGTTTTACATGAAATCAAGAAGCAAAGGATTAGTTGGAAAATACTTATCACTCAACACCTTCCCAAAGAAAACAAACCTGTGGAGGAAGCCCAATGTGATCCAAAGAAAAATAAGGAACCTAAAAAGAAAAAGGGCAAGAAAGATAAGGCAACTCCATCATCATCCAGAACAGTGAGCCAACACAGAAAATCTAGTAAACAAGCAGGGCCCTCTTCCACAGTCAAT
>SNQJ01S0015984.1:71505-86799 GCA_010110895.2 Picea sitchensis | reverse complement strand
AGAATTCCTTGCCAAAACAGTGTATCCTCACGGCTTTTTATAGCAACTCCTCGGGCGGTCACGTAACCTTCTCAAAGTGTGAACAGGGACCCTTTTAGGGTTTATTTAGGTCATTAACCCGCCGATTCTGCGGATCCGGATCTGATTTGGGAGTCAAATCAACTTGGGAGCCGGTCCGTAAGCGGTTGGGAGGCCGACCTATTCAATTAATGCACCGTTTTAGCAGATGCACGGGTTTTTGTGTTGATAGCCGCGCATCGAGCGCGCATGCGCGAATAACACGTTTTTGTCCTGCGCATGCGCGCGCGCACCAAACTGCTGTAAAGCGCCCTTCAATTTTTGGTTACTTTGTATAGTTTTTGGCCCTTCTGGAGTGCTGTGAAATTAATTCAGTGCCATGAATGACTTCATTGCTGTTTTGATTGATGATGTGGAGTTCTTGTCGCCATGTGCAGACGAAATTTCAGTGATAACAACATTGACTTCGGATCCTAAATCCAGTATAATCTCTCCCATGTTAAAATCTCCAATGTTGGTGTTCAACATGAATTCCCTACTTGTTCTCATCCTTGTATGTAGGTGATTTATTGTTTTCTGTTATAACTTTCCTTCTGCTTCTATGCTACATATTTATATAATATTTTGTAATACTTTAACAGAGGATGGATCATTTAGTAGTCTAAGATAGGATTTCAAAAAACCTTTAACCATACGCACTTGTCCCAGTTGTCGTGATTCTTTGGTGTGATCCAACGATGGAGGAATCTCGTACTCTGGTACTTCCTTATTATGTTGGACAGTTGATGTTGATGCAATGTTTGGCTTCAAGAATTCTTGTCTAGATTTCTTGAATATCTCCTTCTTGTTCTGCACATCAAACTACTTCGTTGGTTTGACATTCTTCTTCACCCATTGGTGGTGTACTGGCTCTTGTCTTGGTGCGTCATTTTCGGTTTTATCTCCTACCTGTGTAACTATGTTGATGTTTCTTCCTTCATCCCTCACTTCTGCTGAAATCCACTAAACATTCTGATTGTTTTGATTCCTCTTTTCCTGGATCTTCCCTAATAGTGTCATACATTCTTTCATGTCATGATCTGATGCGTGAAAATACATACAGGTCGCTGGTGGAAGTGAACATTATCTTGCATCGTGTCTTGGTTGTTTACAATTGTGACATACCATTAGTCATCTACCTCTTCCAAGGCTTCATTTTGTTCTTCCTCCCCTTCTGTAGCCAGCTCGATCCCCTTGCAACGCGTTATACTGAGGCGTTTGGTTATACTGTGTGATATTATAGTGTGGTTGTGCGATATTATACTGTGGTTGTGCAGTGTTATATTGTTGTTGCATATTGTTATACTGCTTCTGTGCAGTGTTGTACAAGGCTGGTACTTAGTTAAAATGAGGTGCGTCTTTCCCGATCATCATTTATGCCTGCACCATGTATGCATCTGATGTTCTTTCCCTCATAAGGTCCATGGTTCTGCAATCTTTGTCATCATGGCCTACTGACTTGCAAAAGATGCAATATGAGCTCTTCGATACTGTCTAGTACTTTTGCATCATTGGGAAGTGGTATGGATCATGAACCAGTTTCTTACAGATCTCACACCATAGTCCTCCTGTTGGCAATGGGTTTGGCATTCCTACTGCCATGTACTACGCGAGTGTTGGACATTCATTCTTATGGTGTCCTTCTATCCTACATGTGGTACACCAAATGACTTCTCTTTTGTCCTTACTTTTGTTCTGGCTTAGCTGGAATGTTAAGTTCTTCAAATCCTCCTTCAACTCCTCTATGGCTGGATCTGTCTTCTGATATTTGTTTTATTCCAGTTGTAGGGTTTCCCGTAGAGCCTCTGCTTGTGTCTAAAACTTCTTTTGTCGCAACGGGTACCTCAAGTGTGGTAGCAGTGAATTGACAAACAAATGCTTATGTTTCATATCTTCCATGATGTATTTTAGCTTTCCTTTCAGTCTTTTGAATCTCTGGTCAATATCCCATATGAATTCTCCTGGTTTATGTCTAATATCTATCATCTCGTTCATGTATTGATCCTCTCAACTAGCCTTTTGGAACTCATTTATCAACAACTTCTTGATATATCCAATCATTCTGGTTGTCCCTAGCAGACTATTTGCAGCTAAATGCATGTACTAATCCAGTGCGCGATATCTTAGCGTGATATCTAACTTTGCAATTTTAGTGTCCTCATCTGTAATTTGTTTGCTTCCCAGATCTTTTCACAGATAAATAGGTGCTTCTTTGTGTCCTTTGATGCTTCTCCTTTGAATTCTGGTAACCTGATTGTGGGATCATGTCCTGCCATCTTGAATGTTGAACTATTACCTCTGTGTGGTGTAGATAATTGAATAATACTTCCTAAACTGACTCCCCCAGTTGTTGTTCCTTGTGTAGATATATTTTTTGATGTCTTCCGTCTCCTAAAATTTAGTTGTCTAAATGGTGGTGTTCTTCTTGGTGTATTAGTCACACATGGGTTTATGGGTTCCACACTGACACTGATATGGATATGAGTGTTTCCTTTTATTTCCACTCTTGGACCTCTTGTCTTCCTCTCATATGTTGTGTGCATTATTTCCTCAATCTCCTCCACAAGCCGTAGATCCTCTACTTCCTCTTTGTTTTCACATAAACTTTTCAAGCTCTTGTGAGCTATGGTTTCTACCCAGGTCTGTAATTTTTCCCTGTTTTTCCTCCTTTTGCAAACCCGATCATAGGTTTTCCTTTCACTTGTAGTTTTTCTGTTGTTTGCCTCCATCCGTTTGATCGACTTGATTTTCCTTGTCATTTTTCCTGAGAAGTATCGGCCCCAAGCCTTTCTGTTTTCCCTAAGTTGATATTTTCTCTCTATCTCTTTTTGCCTCTATTGTTGATCCTTTTGTTTTCTCGAGCCCTTAGCCAGTCATTCAAGTGATCAACACAGGCCGTAGTCATCAGCACCAAGTGCAACACTTGAAGCTTTTAATATGGATTCAAATCAGTAAAGCAAGCAAGATCACCCTTCAATGACAAAGATCCTTCAAGCATATCAGATTGAGGACCATCGGGTGATCGTGATCACAGAATTGCACGAGGAATAGCGTCAGGAAGAGTCACGATTTCGCGAGTCAAAAAGGGAAAAGGGTAGAGTTATGAGGATTCGCGAAATGCGAAATCGCAAAATTATCTGAGTTGTCCTTCTCAGTAGGACGCGTGGAACACGATTAAGTATTTCGTGATTTTGCGGATCAAAGTAGTCAAGGTGAAAAATCATCATACCTCACGAAATGCGAAACCTAAAATCAACATGAGTCATTGATCTTGAAGAGGACAGACGGTAGTGGATTAAATGGTTTTGTGGAATTGGGTTTCGGGGGTTTTGAAATGAGCCATAAGAAATTGTCGCGAGTCACAAAATCGTGAAGTAAATCTGGGTCATTCAAACTAGTGGAGCACGTGGCACCTGATCGACGATTTCATAGTTTCACGGATCAGGAAATCTGAAGTCAGTAGTATGGAAATCCCTAATAGCCGAAGTCCCGAAATGCCTTTGGATATAGGCACCAGGTCGCGACCCGTGGTCATGTTAAAAAAGGGTTTAGGAGAAGCAGCTGGCCCCAGTCGCGTATAGAGGACTAATTCAGGGTCCTAGAAAAGCGTCGCAGCCGTTGATTGTGGAGAAGATCTGACCGTCGGTCAGATAAGAGATTTCTCAGTTTCGGGGATCAAGAAATCTGAAGGTGAGCCATATGAAAGCCCCTGAAACATGAGATGTCGGGATGTATTGTGAGATTAACGAAGGGTCATGGCCCTGGGTTACATTGAGAAAGGGGCCAGAGGAAAGAAAACTAGCTTCTGAGTCTTAGACAGTAGGCATGTGGTCGTCCCCTGTGCATTTAGTCTCGGCCACTCTCCATGGAAGAAAGCAGTTAATGAAATTTGGGTTGGGTGGTTGAAACCTTATCTCAATCCATAAATGGAAGGCGTGGAGGGTCTAGAGCAGTCAACCCATGGTACCCCTATGGACAGGTTCCTTGCGAGAGCTATGCCGATCTGATCCAATGTTTGACAAAAGACTGCATGCACCATCTGCAAAGAGAGCATGCACACGTAAAGCCTTGAATGTAATCGCTCAACGAATCTCCTGGTGTTAGTGGCAGATTGTGCTAAGTATATAGGGGTCATTTTGATATTTTGTAAGGATCGATGGTAGAGAAATGCTCCTGGAATTGTAAAGTTTTAATGAACTCTCTGGTTATCTAGTTAAGTATATGCATTTGAAACTTCTTGTTTAATAACAGTCAGCTTTCTTACTCACTCTTTCTTCCCTCCGATGTTGAAAGAATTCATGATTGACTGATTCACTTGAATTATTGTGTCTGCATTATAATGAAAGTTTGATTATAGTGTTGTCATAGTTCCTTTCATTTTCTTTGACATTTAAACTCGAGAAGTTCTTGTGTTTAAATTGTTCCTCCTTGGGCTTCCGAAAGACTTGATGTCCTCGACAGATCTTTACATTTTCTCACTGAAGTCTTCCTCCTACTCACCCTTACTACAACTTACTATATGAAGTTAAACTAAGACCTCACTTGCTTGTGCTTTCCAACCCAGTTTTCTGAGTTAGAATGAGACCATCCTGAGTCTGCGTCCATGAGACCACCTTTAAATATATTCATTGTGACATACAAATTGATGGGTATCAGTCTTAGCATTGCCGCAATCCAGAGGTGACTTCTGGTGATAACATTTTTGGCGTCATTGTCAGGGACGGAATTGAAGATTTTCCCTAGGATTGAATGAAAAATCTTATTGATTCTAAAGGTGCATCAGAACTCAGTACATCAAATATTGCAACTTTTCACCTGGCGACTCCATTGTTTCATCTGGGGCTTCCAGAGGTAGACACACGAGGTCTACTCTACAACTGCCTTTAGCAACACCTGAAGTTGACCCAGAGAAAATTATCAAAAGACAAAAGACCTTTCAGGAAGGTACCTCTTCTACTCAACCAGGTATTTTTGATGATTTTCACTATTCTCCTATTGCAGCTCCAATAGTTGTTTCTCATTTTCCTATTACACCATCTATCAGAGCTTCTATAAGTTTAAATTTTTGGAGTGTTCTTGTTGATTTTTCTCCTCCTGGTTTTAGATTGGAAGGAGGAATCTTTGTTACTCCTATTTCCCTTGAAGTTGTACCTTGGTATAGACCCTATACCTCAGAATATTTTCCCTCTCTAGGTTTTATGACTCCTCATCCTATTAGAGTTGGTGATTTTACAGAAAGGGAAACCTATGTTCCCTCAAGCCCTGTAACCTTTTCCCCAAACACTCAGTTGTTTCCTTCTTCTCCTAGAAATTCAATTCCTGTCTCCCCTATTCATACTCCATATCCTCTTGTTTCTCCTCAAGTTCACGTCCAAATGGCGGGTGCTAATCCTCCTAGGAACATGATGGCTGAGATATTGGTTTCTAGATACGCCTCTCTAGTATTATCCCAGCCTATGAACGCTCTCCCAACCACAAAATACCTTAAGTATATGCCCCAGTTCATAGGGGAGGGAGACGTGACTGCAGAAGAGCACCTTTCATCCTTTTATAGATTTGCAGAGATTCAGGCCATCGAAAATGAAGATGTGTGGATGATAGTTTTTGTAAAGAGCCTTGATGGTGATGCCAGGGATTGGTTTAAGGAATTGCCTCCCAGATCTATTCATGGGATTTCCACTATGGATGATGCATTCTTAAGAAATCGGGGAAATAAAAAATATCTCCTTTATTATATTACAGAATTTGGAGCACTTAAGGGAGAGGAGGGGGAATTTGTTTCAAGCTTTTCGAAGAGGTTTAATAAAATGTATAAGAATATTCCAGCCAAATTTAAGCCTACAAAAATCTTTGCTAAAATGACTTATGCTAATTCTTTCAACCCTAATGTTTTCCTACTGTTGAGAGAAAGAAGAGCTACCTCTTTGGCTCACATGCAAGATGCAACCCTTGAAGTAGAATCCAATATATTGGCAGCAAAAAAACTTAGAGGTAAAACTGATAGAGACAAGGTTAGGTCTGAAACCCTGACTCCCAGTTCCTCTGTTTCCCCCCCTCAAACAGATGAAATGACCAAACTACTAAAATTACTTTCTGCTATAGTGGAAAGGATCGAATTAGAAAGAAAGAAGAACTACAGAAATCCCCAAAATGTTGATTGAAGAGGTAACTATAGGAGGCCTAACCATACTCCTCAAATTATCCAAAGAGACCAAAGGAATAGAGACAAGGATGATCAGAAAATCCAAACCCCTCTTTAAAATAATCTTGTTGTCGATGAAGAAGAAGAGGATGAAGACCTTGATCTCGAAATCCACTGTCTTGGGGACACCTCCTCTTTTCCTCACTTAACCCAGTCTGCATACGAGGAGTCTCTCATGGAAAATTAGCTGAATGAGATGAGAAAAGGGGACAAAGCCGACGACGGCCCAAACAGATATAACCTTAGGTCCAAGAAAAAGGAAGGAAAGCCTGATTTTCCTGAGAAGCCTACCAGAGAAAAGGAGCCTGTTGAAGATGTAGCAGATAGAAGCAAAGGTAAGAAAGTTTGAACCCCCTCTCAAGTGGCCATAAATCCTATCCCAGAAGTGAAAGAAATTCTAAACCCAACATATCCTTTTAATTTTGAGCATGAGGTTCAGAAGATTAGGATCCTTGTACCCCTTTAGGAGCTGGTCAAGCATGAAGATTTCAAAAGGAACCTCTCTAAGTTGATGATGCTTGAACCCATAGTTCATCCCACAGACTCAATCAATTTGCAGGATGAAAATCCAACAGTTATCTTAGGTCCTTTGATAAAAGACAGAGATGACTCATCCCCTCCCTTCTATACATCATTGAATATACATGATAAGGTGTTGCATAATTGTTTGATGGATTCAGGGGCATCCCATAATATCATGCCCAAAATTGTCATGGAGGAAATGGGATTGGAAATCACTAAAACTTACCATGACTTGTATTCCTTTGACTCTAGGAAAGTGCAATGTCTTGGGGTTATCAAAGACCTAGTTGTGAATTTGTTTCAACTGCCCATGAAAAGTGTGGTTATGGACGTTGTAGTGGTTGATGTTTCCCCCAAGTTTGGCATGATTTTGTCAAGATTTTGGATAAAAAGACTTGGAGGAACCTTGCAAATGGACCTCACATATGCCACCATTATTGTGTTTGGGGGGGAGCATAGAAGACTTTACAGGGAATCCCAACTGGCATATATTATTAGTGATGAAGCAAACCCCACTAATCATCCTATCTTTTCACTTGACATTGATTTGGGGTCTATTTTGTTGCAACTCACTGATACTCCTGAAGCCCCTCTTGAAATCAGAAAGAAACACATTTCTTATCGTGAGATACCTCCTCCAACTACCTCTGTGTGGAATATGTTCTTCGACGAAGCCTCTTCTAGGGAAGGTGATGGTGCCAGAGTGGTTTTTGTGTCACCTTGTCAAGAAACCATATCCATGTCATACAAGCTAGAGTTTGAAACTACCAATAATGTGGCAGAATATGAAGCTCTTGTTTTAGGTTTAATGGATGCAAAGGATATGGGAATTGAATAGGTAGCAGTGTTCAAGGATGCCGATTTGATAGTCCAGTAGATAAAAAATGTGTATCGGGCCAAACATCCTCGGCTTAGAAGTTACAAAAATGAGGTGTGGGACCTAATTGACAATTTCTTCTTAGCCTTAAACATTTCATTTATTCCAAGAGAGGAAAATACTTTGGTTGATTCCCTAGCTATCTCAGCAAGCCATTTTAGGATCCCTCTGCCACCTAA
The DNA here is from genome assembly GCA_010110895.2 of Picea sitchensis. Taxonomy (NCBI): domain Eukaryota; kingdom Viridiplantae; phylum Streptophyta; class Pinopsida; order Pinales; family Pinaceae; genus Picea; species Picea sitchensis. Next base: position 78,962 of record SNQJ01S0015984.1, on the reverse strand, counting down.
GTTCAAGTATGATGTTGAGGCAAAATATATTCCCTCTGCACCTGAAAATATCAAGCATTGGAAGGTATTCGAGGATGATCTTGAAATCATAAAATTTCTTGAGTCTGTTGATGAGTTCTCTGCATTGCACATTGATCAAGATCATGATTCCGAGGATGACCCTCACCCTGAGGTATTTTTAAATAAAATTGCTAATCACCATATTGTTCCATTGCCTAACAGTCACATTCCAAAGGGACTAGTTCCTTCAGAAAGATTATTCGATGGGAATGATGTGGCAATAAAATGTAAGGTTTCAAATGAGGATGTTGATGTAGCTACGTGCAATATTGGCACGGAGGAGAATCCAAAGTTTGTCAAGTTGTTAAGTAACCTGTCAAGGGAGCAGAGAGCCGAGTATACTGAGCTATTTAAAGAATTTGTTGATATGTTTGCATGGACCTATGAAGATCTCAGGACATATGACACCAACGTCATTGAGCATAAGATCCCACTGAAAGAAGAGGCTAAGCAATTTAGGAAAAAGTTGAGGAAAATTAATCCTGTATTGTTGTCTATCATGGAGAGAGAGGTGAAGAATATTTTTTAAGCCCAGATCATCGTGCCTTTGAGGTACTCGGAGTGGGTGGCCAACTTGGTTCCAGTGAGAAAGAAGAGTGGGAAAATCAAACTTTGTGTCGATTTTAGGAACCTAAACAAGAGATCAAAGAAGGACAATTACCCTTTGCCAAAAATGGAACACATATTACAGAGGGTGATTGTTGCATCAAGGATATCCATGTTTGACGACTTTTCGGGATACAATCAGATCTCGGTCCTTCCCGAGGATAGAGAAAAAACAACCTTCACCGCTCCTTGGGGTACATTCATGTACACCAAAATTCCCTTTGGATTGATGAATGCAGAGGTGACCTTTCAATGAGCCATGGATATATCTTTCATTGGAGAAAGGGACAAGTTCATGGTCATCTATCTGGATGATATTACAATTTTCTCTAGCTCTGACAGAGAGCATTGTGAGCATTTGAAAAGGGTGTTCACGAAATGAAGAAGGTTTGGTCTCTCCTTAAACCTCAAGAAATTGTTGTTTTCCATTGAGGGAAAATTACTGGAGCATATAGTATCTGCTGAGGGAGTAAGGATTGATCCCAGTAGGGTGGAAGCAATCCAAACCTTGTCACTTTCAAGATCCAAGAAAGAGGCCCAGTCTTTCCTGGGAAAAATTAATTTTCTGAGAAGGTTTGTTTCAAACTTTGTCGAATTAGTGAAGCATATCACAACCATGCTTAGGAAGGGAAATGAAGTAAAATGGACTACAGAGCCTAGAAAATCCTTCAACCAAATCAAACAAGCATTGACTAAAGTACCTGTGCTAATCAGTCCTAATTATTCCAAGGATTTTCTGATTTTTTCCTATGCTTGATTCGACACTGTGGCCGTTGTTTTACTACAAAATAATGTTGAGGGGCTGGAACAACCTATTTCCATTTTCAGCAAGGCATTAAGGGACGCAGGAGTCAGATATGACATAATGGAGAAGCATGCATATGCCTTGGTGAAAGCCCTCAAGGCTTCCAGAGTCTACGTTCTGCATTCAAAGATCATTGTATATGTTCCTTCATCTGATGTGAAGGACATCCTCATCTAGCCTGACATAGACGGGAGGATGAGCAAGTGGATTGCCAGAATCCTTGAATTTGACCTGGAAACAAAACCCACCAAGCTAGTTAAAGGCCAAGGTTTAGCGAAGTTGTTGGCTGAATATAATTGTAAATCTTTGGAGGTTAACTTCATCAATGCTTTCTTAGAAATTCAACAGGTTGAGTTTTCTCATACAGACCCACAAGTCATCCCTCCATTGGCAGAGTGCACCTGGTACAAAGACATTATAATTTTTTTGCAGGAGTTGTGACCTACAGATGGTATGGGAAAAGGCAAGGCAAGATCTCTTAAGCTCAAGGCAATTAAACACTGCCTTGTTGATAAAAAATTGTATTGGAAAGACCCCCTGGGGGTACTTCTGAGATGTTTAGACCCACACCAAGCACAAAGGATTATGTCGGACTTTCATGATAGTTTGTGTGGGGGACATCACCTCTGGAGAATGACGGCCCATAAAATTCTCAGGGCTGGTTATTTCTAGCCTACTCTATTCACTGACGTTTGCGCAAAAGTCAGAGCCTGCACTAAATGTAAGAAATTCTTAGGAAAACAACCACTAAATCCCCTGCCATCGAAACCTATGGTTTCTTTAGGGCCCTTTTAGAAATGGGGCCTAGAATTCATTGGGGAGATTCATCCTGCATCTAGTGGTCAACATAGATGGATCCTGAATTTCACAGATTACTTCACCAAATGGATAGAAGTTATCCCCACAATGAGTGCTTCTCATAAGGTGATCATTGGTTTCCTGGAATATATCATAACAGCATTTGGCTGTCCAAGAAGGATTTTCATAGATAACACCACATCTTTCAAAGCTGCACCATTGATCCATTTCTATGAACAATTCGAAATCAAGTTGATTCACTCTACTCCCTACTACCCCCAGGGAAATGGACTAGCAGAGTCCTCTAACAAGAGCATGATCAAAATCATTAAGAGACTGTTGGAGGATAACAAAAAATCATGGGATTCAAATATCAAGTTTTCTTTGTGGGCCAATAGAGTGACAACAAAAATATCTCTTGGCGTCACTCCATTCCAGCTGGCATATGGAACTGAAGTGGTTTTTCCCTCACAGTTGGCCCTGACTGTGGCGGAATTCTTTCAAGACTACCAGGGCGAGCCTGATGATCTGATCCGAAGGATACAACAACTGGTTGAAGCGCAACAGGAAAGAGAGAAACTCCTGGACAGAACACATAAGCATCAACAGACAATCAAATAGGATTTTGACAGGAAGGTGTGAAAAGTAGATTTCTAGATGGGAGATCTAGTCTTGAAATGGGACGCACCAAAACAGGACAGAGGCACGCATACCAAATTCGAGGCCTTGTGGATTGGCCCCTTCAAAATTTCTGAATCATTTCCAAACAATACTTACAGGTTACAGAATCTGGAGGGTGATGAAGTTTTTGGTGGCCCTATAAATGGGCACTTCCTGAAGAGGTTTTTTGTTTAAAGCCACAGTTGGTGTCCCACCATTGTAAATACCGTTCATGTTTTATGTTTTGATTGTAATGGAAGACTCCACTACCCAATTCTAAGGCACTAAAACTGCAGAGGGAGTTCTTAGAGCCTCGTAGGGAGGACTCTATCCCCCATGGAGCCTAATGTTATCACATAAACTTGTCAAGGTCTTGTGAGCTATGGTTTCTACCTAGGTCTGTAATTTTTGCCTATTTTTCCTCCTTTTCTAGAACCAATCGTAGGTTTTCCTTTCACTTGTAGTTTTTCTGTTCTTTTCCTCCATCTATTTGATCGACTTGATTTTCCCTGTCAGTTTTCCTGAGAAGTATCGGCCCCAAGCCTTTCTGTTTTCCCTAAGTCGATCTTCTCTCTCTCTCCTTTTGCCTCTGTTGTTTATCCTTTTGTTTTCCCGAGCCCTTAGATAGTCATTCAAGTGATCAACACAGGCTGCATTCATCATGACCAAGCACAACACTTGAAGATTTTAATATGGATTCAAATCAAGCAAGCAAGAAACATCACCCTTCAATGACAAAGATCCTTCAAGAAGATCAGATTGAGTACCATCGGGTGATCGCGATCACAGATTTGCACCAGGAATAGCGTCAGGAAGAGTCACGATTTCGCGAGTCAGAAAGGGCAAAGGGCAGAGTTACAAGGATTTGTGAAATGCGAAATTGCAAAATGATATGAGATGTCCGTCTCAGTAGGATGTGTGGTACACGATTAAGTATTTCGTGATTTCATGGATTGAAGCAGTCAAGGAGAAAAATCATCAAACCTCGTGAAATGAAAAACCTAAAATCAACATGAGTTGTTGATCTTGAAGGGGATAGGTGGTAGTTGATTAAACAGTTTCATGGAATTGGGTTTCGGGGGTTTTAAAATGAGCCACAAGAAATTGTCGCGAGTTGCGAAATATATCTGGGTCATTCAAACTAGTGGAGCATGTGGAACCTGATCGACGATTTTGTAGTTTCATGGATCGGGAAATATGAAGTCAGTAGTATGGAAATACCCGATAGTTAAAGTCTTGAAACACCTTGGGAGATAGGCTCTAGGTCGTGACCCATGGTCATGTGAAAAAAGGGTTTAGGAGAAGCAACTGGCCCCAGTCGCATATAGAGGACTAATTCAAGGTCCTAGAAAATCATTGCAGCTATTGATTATGGAGAAGATCTGACTGTCGGTCAGATAAGATATTTCGCGGTTTCAGGGATCAAGAAATCCAAAGGTGAGCCATATGAAATCCCCCAAAACACGAAATGTCGGAATTTCTTGTGAGATTAATGTAGGGTTGTGGCCCTGGGTTACATTGAGAAAGGGGCCAAAGGAAAGAAAGCTAGCTTCCGAGTCTTGGAGAGCAGGCATGTGGTCGTCCCCTATGAATTTAGTCTCGGACACTCTCCATGGAAGAAGGAAGTTAATGAAAGTTGGGTTGGGTGGTTGAAACCTCAGCTCAATCCATAAATGGAAGGCATGGAGGGTCTGGAGCAGTCAGCCCATGGTACCCCTGTGGATAGGTTCCCTGCGAGAGCCATGTCGATCTAAGCTAGTGTCTGACAAAAGACTGTGTGCATCGTCTGCAAAGAGAGCCTACACACGTAAATCCTTGAATGTAATCGCTCAACGACTCTCCTACTATCAGTGGTGGATTTCTCCGAGTATATAGGGGTCATTTTGATATTTTTTAAGGGTCGATTGTAGAGCAATGCTCCCATAATTGTAAATTTTTAATGAACTCTCTGGTTATCTAGTTACGTATATGCATTTGAGACTTCTTGTTTAATAACAGTTAGCTTTCTTACTCACTCTTACTTCCCTCTGATGCTAAAATAATTCATGATTGACTGATTCACTTGAATTATTGTGTCTGCATTATATTGAAAGTTTGATTATAGTGTTGTCATAGTTCCTTTCAGTTTATTTGACATTTAAATTCGAGAAGTTCTTGTGTTTAAATCGTTCCTCCTTATGCTGCCGAAAGACTTGATGTCCTTGGCAGATATTTACATTTTATCACCGAAGTCTTCCTCCTACTCACCTTTACTACAACTTACTGTCTAAAGTTAAACTAAGACCTCAACTGCTTGTGCTTTCCAACCCAGTTTTCTGAGTTAGAACGATACCATCCTGAGTCTGCATCCATTAGACCGCCTTTAAATCTATTCATTGTGACATACAAAATGATGGGTATCAGGCTTACCTCTGCCGCAATACAGACATGACTTCTGGTTCTAACATTGTTCATCACTTGCCAAGCCTTCCCTCACAGCTATGACTCTCTTCTTGGTGTTTACCTTATATTGGTCGGGTACTCCACTGCACGTCTTTCCAGCTGTTTCCATGATCCTCTTGATCTAGTCTTCATCCATCATAATTGGATCCAAGGCCTCCTCCTTCTTTCCTTTATCCCCTTCTCCTTCCATTTCTCCCTCTCCTGTCAGTGCTTTCCCCCTTCCCCCATGCACGTAGGGAAGTTTAGATGTTTGAATCCATCCTCATTACACCTTTGTTATATAGTAATATATTAATGAAAGTATATAATGATTTGATGTACCTACCTTGAGGTCCTTTCAATAACTATTGTTCAATTGCGTTGTACGGCTTCATTGTATCTACTGAAAACTCTATGATAAATCTAACAACAATGTTGTCTAACAAGAAATCTATTGCACACGTAAACTTATTATCAACTCGTTGTAGCTGCGCGATCTCTTCAAGATTCCACTCTAGCTTTTTGATCCGATTTGTAGGATGGTTTTATTTCAATCTTTTTATCCACTCATGCAATTTGTGTGGAAAATCATAGAAAAATACTTAATGCAAGTCGGTGAATACGTACTTGTCCATATATTTGCGCGGTGTCAACTTCGAGTTTCTGTTATCTTTCTGCTCAAACTCCAATTCCTTTGTCTTCAACCAAATTTCTATCTCTTCCTTCATGGGATTCCATGGTCTCAACATTCCGAACTAGATTCTCATTCTTTCAACGACTTGTTGTCCAGTTCAACATTCTTTTGACGCGTATTCCCCCAATCTCACATACTCAGTCCCATTTTCTTCCACACAACCGACAACAAAACCATTTGTTGGTTTTTATATCTACTCTTATGTTGGTCTAGGGGATTCCTTATGGGGTATTCTTCTTCTAATTTACCATCACAGATTGACCCTGGTTTAGGTTTAGTAAGCTTCCCAACAAAATCCCTTTAAAACTATCAGCCCCTGTGGGTAACCAGAAGGCAACGAAGTGCACAGAGTGCAATGTATAGTCTCACCCGAGATAGCTCTATGGGTGGCTTCAATACTCAGGGGTTTGCAACCTGAGACTGAGCGAGATCTGAGGTTGTGCGCTGTAAACTTTATTTATTCAATCCAACATCTAGTTACAACCTTCATTCTATGCATGCACGTGGAATACCAAATCTACTTGGTTGCTTCATTTATCTAACATTCATCAATTAATCAGACATAAAGATGCAAACATTCATTCACATAACACAATGTTACCATGGTTCACCCCCTCCCAGGCTACGTCTGCAAAGATGTGGCTCTCCATATTTTATTATAGTTTAGAAATATATCACTCCACGTGTGGTTACAATCTTAGTTTCCCCCCTTTCTCACAGGCTCCTCGATCCCCACGAGGCTGACTAGATCGTACTAGGATCCTCTGCCTGCAATCTAACCCTTGGGGTTGATTCCCCTAGTCCTTCCCTAGCTCACCAGCTTAATGACTCATACAGTTCTACAACTCTCTCTCTTCATGTCTCTATGTGTGTGTCCTCTCTATCTGCCTCCTCCTATATCTCGCCTAAGTACTACTTATTTATATCCTCGGCTCACCAACCATTACAATGCATTAAAAAACCCTAACCCTAGCGTCGTTAGGTATTCCTTTCATGCACTCTTCACCTGCTTCTCTTACACGTGATGATTTTCCTTCCAACTGTCTTTTGCATGATTTTCCTCCAAAATTAGCCTTTATTCCTGGCTAGGCGTAATAGTAGTAAGTTGATTTTTGAACAAACTTTGGTTGAATTGAAGCTCATCAACTTCTACATGTAAACTATTCAAATGTGAATTTGCTTTTTGTACATCTATCGCAAGATCATCAATATTCTGGCTAAGGCAGACAGATTGATAATTAGAATAGTTTTGTAGACAGATTGATAATATCACATGAAGGGGATATTGTCTAACAAAAGATTGCTTGAACAGGGAAATAACAGGATACTCAGATGGAGCATCTGGCTTGAAGGTTTTGATTTTGATATTGAATATAAGCCAGGTAAAGAAAACTGTTTAGCAGATCTTTTGAC
>SNQJ01S0015984.1:0-10944 GCA_010110895.2 Picea sitchensis | reverse complement strand
GCTCAAGACCATTATACTTTCAAATACCTCTCTAGCTAGGAGGGAGTGTTGATATTATGGTAGTTGCGGGAGGTATTTACCTCCATGTGTAAACCTGACGAGAATAGAATATTTCGGAAGCAAGAAGAAACCCTAAATTAGTTGGCTAATAACCCTAGAAGACAAGTCGACTCAAGAGGATAATTTGTATTAGGTTATTAGCGTCCAAGAGAAGAAGTCAGCTAAAGGAAATATTATATACTAAGTAAATAGGCACCAAGAATGAGAAGTCGGCCCAGGAGTTTGCCAGTTTTAGTATAAATACAGGAGGCCAGTCTTCATTCTGGTAGGCATTCTCAAAACTGTAGTAGCAGCACTTGTGCGCACTGCAGTTGGCCAGTTTGTGCGCAAGTTTGGAGGAGAGTTGTCGTTGCAGCTGCTGCAACTAGCAGATTTCGGTTTTGGCCTGGACTCTCTCTTGGTTATGGTTTGGACTCTCTGATCAACTCTTGTTACTCCTATTTGGTGCGCTATCCTTGGAGAGAGGTGCACTATCTTGTTTGGCTATCTAGCCTAGGGTTTGCTTCCGAAATGATTCTCTGTCAAGGTTAAGGTGCTCAGGGGTGGCTTCGGCCTATGGTTGGGTGACAATAGTGATATTGTCTATGGTTAAACAAGCACATCCATTATATTCTAACAATGAACCCCTGGAGGGCGTACTTGTTGTTGTTGCAAGACTTTGCTCGATGGACAGGTACATATGGGGGAATGATTAGCTCAGACCTCCATGGGGCTGAAATCCCACAGATGGATGTTGTAACCCCAACCAGGGGCAGAGAGACACCAGAGGCTTGCACCAAGAAGAAAGGACGTTGCCCCCGAGACACTCTAGAAGACCTAGACCCAGGGGGGTCTTGCCTTTCCACCTGGACATTGACCCTTGAGAGCCCATGACGTCATCATTTTGACCCTAGATGTCATCCAGTCAAGGTTTTACATTTATGAGGGTAGTTGTGTGCTAGTTGGCACGTGTGGCAACATTCAGGGCCTTTGGAGGCCAAACACTCTGCATTTGAGGCCTAGCATTCCACCCTAGGGGCCTAACGTCACCCTAAAAGGGCATGATGTCACCCTTGGAGATTAAATTAGGGTTTAATTAATGTCATTTATGTAAAAACTGGATTTTAAATGTAATTTGGCAATGTCGACCTTTTTATGACCTAATTTTAATTAAAGGTCATTGATACTGTATAAATAGAGAGAGAAAACTTTCATTTTTTAATCAGGAACTCATCACACAAGTGTGTGGTCTGAAATTCGGCCCTCTTCTAGGGTTATTGGCTGAAATTTTAGGCGCAACTTCTTGGAGGCAAATTTTGGTGTACCTTGGCTATTTTTCATGGTAGAAGATCTTCAACTAGGGTTTGGCTTGATTATTCTTGGTGAAGTAAGTAGAAAATCTGCAAATTTGTTTATATTAATGAATCCTTGAGGTAAATTTTACTTGGTTCATGTTAAAGATTATAAAATTGCTTGCTTAAAACCCTAGGAGAGAAACATAAGCTATTATCTTTTTTTCTATAGTTTTCCACTTGTTTAAAATTCTCAAAGTGCACCTTGTTTGGAAGTAGCTACTAGAGCCCTAAAATGCTAGCACTCTAGTAGCCCTACTCTAATTGCCTATTGCATATATTATTTCCAAATTGTCTAAGGAAAGAGAATTTGCTAGGGCCTAAGTTTCCTTACTTTCTAGCCAATTTTCTTTTAGGACTTGGATGCTTGAGGCCTTGGGTTACCAACACCTCCTCCATCCATTCCACCTCCTTTGACTAAGTATTATCATTGCTATTTTTCTCTAAGATTTGTTGCTGCTATTGTTGACTCCATACACCCTAAAAGGCACTAGTCCACTCACTATAGTGATTGATTGATCAAACAACTCTCAAACTATCTTCCTTGAAACTTTTACTAACCTTCACTAACCTTAAACTAGACTAATTCATCAACTAACTTGTTGTTGTTGCAAAAGATAGCTACAGCCATCTAACAGCAACAAATTTATTTTGAAAAGTGACATTAAAAGCTTATTATGTTAAATTTTTTAATTAAATAAAGTACCAAGGCAAGTGTTTCTCTTCCCTAGGCGCCTAGGGGGGAGAAAGTGCCTAATGTGGGTCCTAGTCAATTAATTTGTGAGATGCAAATTAAAAGGTGACTTTATGACTAAAGTGAGGGTGAGTGAAGAGACACCAAATCTCAGCCACTCATCTAATCTAATCTCAACCGTTAGATTAGAAAACCCCTCACCTTCCCTCATGAAGTGCGATTAGGGAGAGCACCCATTCTTGGGTTGTTCAAACATTTTGAGAGAACAAAGAGAGCCTGAGAGGAATTGGTGGAGAAGAAAGGAGCAGCATTTTGCGAGGAAGGAAAGCATGCATCCCAAAGCAAATATGAACCACGGTTGCAGAGGCTGACAAGGAAAGAGCAGATTAGATGCAGTCTGATTTCTAGAATTCGTGCGGCATTAAATGTGCATAGAAATCGAGGTGGACAGCAGCTGTGTTTTCTAAAAGTATTGGCACACTTTTCAAGGATGCTGATCATCATTTAATTGGCACAGAAATCGAAGAAGGTGCCGGGCACGATTTTCTTGGCATAGAAAATCCAGGCGTCTGATCCCAAATGCAGGACATGCAATTCAAGGTCGATGCGTCATGGGTCTGGGCCCATTTTCAGGTATTAGCATGTTTTCAAGGCATTTGGATTTTTGGTTTTTCCATTACAGTCTTGGCAGATTTTGGGCACAAATTTAAAGGACAGTCCATTAAAGCATTTATTGTTGGGACAGCCGATCAGTTAATGCAGTTGGGGCAATCGAGAAGCTTCGGATGGTTAAAGGCATTGAGCAAGAGGCTGAGATAAGTTTGTGTTTAAATTTATGAAGATGAATATGCTATAAAAGAATTTCTGAGAAGCTCATAAATAAAAGAAATCCCTCTCTCCTTTGGTTTCCCTTTGTGGGTTTTTTTTCTAGGGTCGATGTTAGACCAGAAATTCTTGTGTCTATAATTTTCATAGTTTTATATGTGGCTGATATTTTATTTCTCTGCGCCCAAAAGCGATTTTGAGAATCCTCATGTTTCAGTTCTGAAGTTTTTTTTTTTTTTTTTTTTTTTTTTTTTTTTTGGAAGAGCGTCGTGTATGGCTGAAAAATCAGCGAGACTAGAACTGGGTTGGGTCTAAAAAATTAACATATTAGACATTGCCAATTTTGCTTTTGACAAGTTGTTATCATTTTGTCAACTTAGAGCTATATTTTCTTGTCAATTTCAAGCATTCTTAAGGCATAATTGTTGTGGCTGTTACAAAATATTCATTTGCTGTTATAACTAATTACCTTGCTGCAGTTTTACATCAGCTTACTTATTTTTCAGAGGTTCATGATCTTATGAAGCACTAACATCATATGGTGCAGAGTGCACTCTTTCTATTTGTTGTCTTGTTATAGGAAGGTACACCTTACCCTTTGGCAGCTGTCTCTATAAGACACAAAGAACCTTCGACTTGAGTGACCTGTGAGAGGGTGGGACTTTCTTAATACTTCTGCCTTAGCCTTCTCAAACCCTCGAGGGTCAGCGGGGGCATCTCTCAGCAGGGTACTGTGATATACTCCTAAACAAAAAGTGGTTTCATGTTAAGGTGACAGTTATAGGTCACTCCATGTTACGCCAATTTTGCATCCACTTGCCTTGGGCTTTGGGCAGCAGAGTCACCAGTTGATAGATAACAAGCTACTTGTATGAGGCCACGCATAAGGCCAAGGAAGTTATCCATTAGTACTATTAAGAAAAGGGAGGGGACGAATTCACCAAACAAGCCCAGATGTGAACTTTGATTGATTAGCGATGGAACAATACTCTCCATCATCCCATTCATGCAGCGGGGCTCTACCTCAACCCTACATTCTCTTACTCCCGTTGGTTTTGGAATTTGATGTTGAGGTTATGGATGAATTTCTCCAATGTATGCTTTCAAAGATGGTATTGTTGGCCGTTGAATGCTCGGAGATTTCCAAACAAATGGAGATATTGTGGTTGGCCACTTGGACATTTGGTTATGAAATATCTATCCAATATAAATACATTGGGATGCTAGGTAAATTTCAAGTACAATTTGTTTCAAATTTTCAAATTTCCTACATCAAAGGAGTTGAGAAGAGTGTCCCTTCACAAACAAGCAGCCATGGGCACGAGAGTCCATGAATCACCTTCATTAGCTATGAAGTAACCCTAGCATTACCAATTAGGCATCCGAAAACCTAACCCTAGAGATGAAGTTCCAAGCAAGGCTCTGCAAAGGCTTCAAAGAAGCCCCCATTGAAGAGGGACCAGGGGTTTTCAAAACCCTATAACACAAGATCAGAACCTTTAGTTCTACAGCCCTTAGAACCCAACACCACCAGCCAATGGTTTCATAGTCCTTCATCTTAAAAATTATGTTGCCAGAAACAGTTCTCTGGATCAAATTATAAGAGGTGGATATAGAGCCCTAAAAAGGAATCTTGCAGAAAACCCTTCAGATTTCCAGCCCAAAATTTCAGATCTGTTCAGATTAGATGTTGAAAAAGAGTGCTCGTGCAAAAAATATCAGCATGAACACAGAAAAAAAAAACAAAAAACATGCACAAAGAGGCTGAAAGAACCCTAAAGGCTGGATTCAGAGAAGTAGCACATTAGCTCGTAGGTGCTTCCAACCAGCCAAAACATCTTTTGGATCAGCAGAAAATAGGTCTGAAATAAAGCAGCAAGAAAGTTGTGATTACTGAAGTTACCTCTCATATTGTATGAGTGGTAAATTTGTGATTTTCAGGGTGACATATTGGGATGCTGTTGGACCTAAAGTATACATCTTCTTTTGCTTGGAGATAGTTCATTTTGATGGTTGTGGATCCTCTTACCTCAGCATGGTGTTGCATGCAATGTTATACATTGATTCAGTGGCTTCTATGAGGATTGTCTTAGTACCTAGTTCTCTCTTCATGATTGCACTTGATTCTCATATGGATAGTGGTAGCATGAGCTTTGTTGCTATGATATTGGTATATGGTCCATCTATTGGTACCCTTCATGTTACATGCCTTTTGGATCAGATTACTTGGTGATGATGCTTGCACCTTGAATCACATGAGCTATCTTGGCACCATGATGTGATTCCTTGCACATGTATATAGAGATCTGACAATTGATGTTGTTAGAACACTTTAGAATTTTAAACTTTTGAATTTTAATATCTTTAGTTTTACCTTTTAAAACCAAGATTATAAAAAATTTAGGAAAATCACTGGGAGATTTAAATCGTCCATATTAGATTTGACATCAGCGGTTTTAATATCATCCATCAAAAATTTAAATGTACCAGTCAAGTGGTTCTCTTTGATCTTCAATTTATAAAGTTACTTACGATCATTAAGGCAACTTCAAATTCCGGGACTTTACACTTGGAAGATGCTATCAGTGTTCAAATGAAGCCATGTGAAGTCCAGTTAGGGAATCAAAAGGCGTTTTCAACGAGAACTTCTGTCAAAAGATGGGATTGAATCAAGTATGGACACACATGGCCAGAGCCTTTGGAGGTTATTTGTGGCATATACTTTTTAACATTTATGTCGTCATTTCTTTCTTAGTGACATGTGTCACATCTCTTTTCTTGACACATCATTAGAAATCACGTCATCACTACCGTCCTCGAGAATGTCATGGAGAGTAAAAAGCAAAGTGGTTCAGGTTCACTTGAAGTATTTAAATACCGAAGCACTTGTTATCTTAACGAATTAAAAAACGCAAATAAATATCAAAATAAATTTAATTAATCGCAATTTACTTTTAGTTAATCGCTTCGCGTATTCGACCTTTGGAGAATCATTATTATCCTACGCCTTTCTACAAACTCAGTCGAAGTCCCAAGTACTTAAGGTTCGCTTGTTGATCTCAAAATCTCGATTAATTCTGAAACATAAAGCGACTAATATTTAAGTTGTTCTAATTTCAAAACCTCTGAATACCGAATCGCCGAAGATTAATTGCATTTATAGTTGATTAAAGTTTTAAAATATTTAGGTATATATCACAACGCTAGGTAATAATTTTCATTGATTTCTTGAATAAAAGTTTGATGGGTAGAAAATCAATTCGAAGGTGCTTTGAGCTTTATTATTTTCATGAATAAAGTCATTTCGATCTTCAAAGCATTCTATCATTCCAGTTCTTTGATGATTTGAAGCTCGCGAGTCTTCTTAATACAAAAGGTTGGACCGACTGGGAAATTATGCCATCCATAGGGGAAGAAGCGAGGGAATCGTCGTTGGAGACTCAGCACAACATGGATGGTTCTCTTTGCAAACCTGCGCACGAGATTACAGACACCATCAAGTCTTGGAAACTGGTGTATGACATTCTAGAACATGAAATTCTCCTCTGCCCAGACGATTCAGTAGAAGAAGATGATGGTATTCTGACTAAGCTCGGACTAATTAACAGTGTTATTGCATGAGAATCGTTGTCAGAGCCAAGATTGGTACTGATAACTATGATAAGTTGGGCTGCGGATGGCTATAGATATATCCGAAGTATCTCCAATCACCAGAAGACTTTTGTCAGCTCATTTCGACCAGAAGACTTACGAGTAATGTATAAACTCTCTCTGAATCATAAACACACCTGAATTCATCTTTTCTTTTATTTGATGCGGAATGTGGTGGCTTGGTCATGATAGTTAAAAACAAGTAAATCCGGTAGGATTCAAGGCTGCTCTATGGCATATAGTATTCCCACAACCGCGTCTTTTGGAGTACCATATCATGCTGATGATCATGCGTTATTTGGGAAAAACCCACATATTTCAGTCTGGAATGGAGTGCTCATAATCCATGAGTTGTCGAAGGCTATGCGCCAACTGAGCCAAAAATGTTGTGGGTAGCCTAGCTTCTGGGGAGGGTTGTACATTTAATCTTTAATCTAGGGCTTAGCGTGCTCCTTTTACATGTTCGTACATCTGTATTTTTATGACTCCATTCTTGGGTGAGTTGGACCCCTATTGTTACAGATCAACCACTTTTATCATTTCAAAGAGTTATGGAAAAATTCCAAGATTTCTTCTGAAATCATCACAATAATAATTGATACATGTTCATGTATTCTGAACACCACATCTACAGTCTCGGAAACCTATTATAGAAATGCAGAGCATGGCCTTGAGCTAGTACATTTAGGAATTTCTCTTACATCCCAAGGTATTTGGTTGTTTGTTACATTTAAGCCTCACGCACTCCCAAAAGGTTCTTGCTAATAGATTGATGCATAAAGGGTTGCATGCCAAACTATGGGAGTTGCCAGAAATTGAAAATTGAATTTTCAAATAAGAAAGTATGGCTCCTTTCCTATTGATTTGGTATGTTCCACTACTTGACTTACGGGAATATTGTCACCTTATACACACTTTGCAAGCGTGGGCTGAGTCTCCTTGAGTGTGTTTTCGAGGCACAAATGCCCACGGTTACAGAGAGATCCTGTCACTTTGGCAAACCTCATTAGTCTGGAGGCTGCTCTGGGAAGCCAGAGTTAGACCCTAGTTACTAGATGAGATTAATATTTAAAGTTCTAGGAGTTTGGTTTTAATTGGTTAAAAGATAAGGGGGAAAACTAGCCTAAAATACTAAGGCAGCAAATGCAAAATCCAAGATTTTCAATGACAAGCAAAACCCTTCCCTAAGTCAACCAAGACTAGTGCCTAAGATTAGGCAATGGGGTCAAATAAGTTAGAGGATGTTGAATTCTGAGGATAAGTTACAGAGTATTACAATAGATAGATACAACTAGACACAAAGAATATATCAGATATACAAGGTTAAACTAGATAGAAAAGAATATGTAAGATATACAATATACTAACAAGTTTACTAACATGTGCAGGAATTAAAGATAAACAAGATGAGACAACCATCAACACAAAAAGCCTAGCATTCTCACAATAGAATGGGATTAAAGTTGGATTGCTTTCAACAGCCAAACGCCCGTCACTCAGACTCAATCAAGAGAGATACCTCGGTGGATGCACACACTTCTTGAAGGATCACACAACGAGATAAGGAACAAAATAGATGAATGCTGGCAAATGTAAAGTAAGTTCCAGATGACAAAGATACAACCACTTAAATATTTATTCTACAATAGATAAATCAACTTGCATATGAATGTAAATTTAAATTTAAAGACAGTGAGATTAGTGAGTTTGCAAGTGTGTAACTGTATTTTCTTGGTGTTGTAGACTTAAAATTGAATTAAGTGGTTAAGTGTGGGATTTAATTTTAGCCCTATCTAGGTATCAGCTAAACTCTCCTCCCCCTATTACCAGTGGTTGTTGGATGCTCAAGAGAACCTTGAGGCCTACCCTAATAACTTCACGAAGGTCAACCCTAAGTGATAGAATTGCCAGGAGAAAACTTTTTGTGGCTTTCCTCGAAACCCCAGTTTTTTAGTGGCGAAGATGGTGAGTTAGGTGTCCTATTAAGTCTAATTAATGGTACCCCAGATCTATGAGCTAAATGTTGTGAGGTGTGATTGAGTGCTTGTAGCTTATCAACAAAAAATGTAAAAACAACTGAAAAGAAATTGAAAGATAAAGGTTTGAAGCCTTTAAGACAATGGATTCTTGAGTTAAGTTTAGTTTTGGAAAAGGCCTTGAGGGACCCCAAACGGATTTAATGAATTGAGTTCTTAGTTTATTAAGGTGGCATGGAAGTGCCAAGAGCTGAAAGTAACTATGAATTGTAAAAGATGACTATGCCTTTGTAAACCAGGTGTTAGCATCAACATGTGTAATATAAAGATTAGATAAAATGCAGAACTTGCGTACAGCGGAAAATAACGATCTAATCTAAGCCACCACGGGCTCTAAGCTAGCATGTGTTATAGGACCACTCTAGATTATTTAGTTAAGCATGCATGTAGAAATCACGATAATCTGCTAAACTTGCAAAGTAAGGACTGAAAGGAAAGCAAGCAGCTTGGGTACTGCAACTCCTTTGAGCTTGCGTTACAATATTTAAAATGAAAAAGAGCTGTTACCGATGTGGAGGAGTTGTTAGGGGTGTGTTGTATGAAGAAATTAGGCGGCATGCCCTCTTGTCCCCTATCAGAACCTACAAAATTAGCAAGCTATTGCTTGTTGATTATAGCTTGCTGATTTGAGCTGCAAAACACTCAAAAAGTCAATGAAATTTCTTTTTTAGGAAGAAATTTCTTACATATATCTAAACCAGAAAATTATCTGATTTTAGGTGACCAGCCTATCAAACTGATAGCTACAAAATGAAGAATGAGAGAAGGTGAACAATATCAAAAATAATTTGGAGTGTAAGTGAAGTAAGGAGTAAGTCTTCATGCTTGGACTTTATCCATGTCTCTCTCATACGAAGTGTCACCGCAAAACTTAATGAGGTATGAGGAGGAGAGATAGATAATGATGACATATATTAATAATCAAAACTACTTTCAATCATTAGTAAATTCAGATCAAATAAGCTAGCAATTATATGATGACATATATTAATAATCAAAACTACTTTCAATCATTAGTAAATGCAGATCAAATAAGCTAGCAATTATACAATCACTAAACTTAGTTAAGTAAACTACTTTACCCAACAATCTACCTATAATCACACAAATATTTAAAACAAAATGATTTCACCTCATATGCATACAAAGAGCCCAGACAAATCTTGAGATCCGTGTATCCTCCAAAGCATTTCTTTTTATTATCCAAATGGAAGAAGTTGTAGCAACTAATTGCTACAAGTTCTTCAAGAGCCACACCAAAGAATAAAGGTGACAATAACGATGAGAGAGGAAGAGAATAAGACGGTGAGAAAATAGTAGCATAACAGTGCAATAATGAAAGGTGAAGAATGAGGGAGCGAGAGGTTTCTTATATAGCTTAAGAAGCTAAGGAGACCCCTCTTGGATCTTCGACACTTGTCAAAGATCCAAAGGTGAAGACAACTCAATGAGAAAATCCACCAATGAGATGATAGGCTTTTAGGGTGAGGGGAAAAGGCATGTAAAAGAGTTGGAAGGTTGAGGTGTTCATTTGAGAGGAGCGTATAGGTTGAAGAGAGGCCCAGGTACAAGCTTGCAAAGGGAGTTTCCCCTTCAACGTGATTTTTCCCATTCTCATGAGTGTTTTCTGGACGTGGTGAAATATCCCTGATCCCGCGGATCGACATATTTGCTACTGATCTACTATTCTGTCTTGCAGATCTGATACACTGGGGTTTTCTGGATGCGTTTCAGTTGTATGTTTGAGATCTTAATGGTTATTGCATGTGCATGTGGGTTATTGCATGTGCATGTAGGTTATTGCATGTGCATGTTTAAGGTTTAAACAGCATATAAAGGATGCATGCAAAAGTAGAGAACATCAATTGCCCAATATCATGTATAATAACGGTTCGAGCATGGAAATACAATAGCCTACTGGAAATATAAAATATAAACGTCAGTCAGATCTCACGGATCAGTACTGGAATACAATCAAATAACATAAAAATACCTGTGATCAAAAGATGATAGCAGATCTGATGCATGCACAAATAGATCGGCAAAAATACGCGATTCCGGAGAAATACGGTAACCGCTACCAGCTGGAAAACTCGTCCGGAAGAATGGACTGTCGGAATGCGCCGAAAACTGCTCCAATAGAAGCGCCCTGGCCTCTAGACTGGAATGGATGAGTATTTGATCTCGGATCTGGTCTCTAAGGCGCTGGATCTGGACCCCTGGGGGGTTTGCGCACCTCCTGGAGCACTGGATGCGCCCAACAGGATTCCACCAACGGAATATGCTGCTATATGGCTCAAAACGATCGTCTCGCCAAATAAGGAAATGGGTCGAAAGGATCTGTCCG
>SNQJ01S0015983.1:35255-93548 GCA_010110895.2 Picea sitchensis | reverse complement strand
TAAATCCTTATTTATCTACTTTGATCACAAGATTAAAGCATAGATTTCATCCAGACTTGATGCAAGGATAGTTTAACCCTCAATCTACCCATCGTTCGTAGATTCAACAGAAAGATCAGCGAGTTCGAAGATTCCCCTTATGAGCGGTGTCTATAGGTCATTGAATAGGTGGTCAAATTCCACTAATAATTGTTTTTTAATAATAATTAGTATTTAATAACAAAGGTTTAAAGTTGCTTTCATTACTAAATTGATGATCTTTCTCTGTAACTTTTAGGAGCACCCGTGCTTCCTTTTAAAAAGGAAAATTATGAGCACCCGTCCTTCTTTCTAATTAGTGTTTAATAACAAAGGTTTAAAGCTGTTCAACTTTGCTTTCAAATTCCACTAATAATTGTATTTTAATAAAATTAGTGTTTAATAACAAAGGTTTAAAGTTGTTCAACTTTGCTTTCATAACTAAATTGATGCATAACTTTTAGGAGCACCCGTGCTCTTTCTAAAAGGCAAATTTAGATTTTGTGGAGTTGGTCAATGAGCCCATGAAATATTGAAAGGTTAAATTGTTGCTTCTTAATTTAAAATAATTCCATCAATCCCAATGACAAGGAAGTGGCTATGACGTATTTCTAATTGGTCACTTAAAAACAATAAATTAGAGATACTCGGCACCGACACACGGTGCTTTCCTGTTCCCGTCCATTTAGTAAATAATTAAATCTGAAATAATGAACTAAATGAAAACCAATTAACTTAGAATAACTGAAAATCATGATCATGCACATGGTTTTAACATATCTCTCTTAAACAGACCTGCTGAACTGGTTACTTGTTTCTCGTTCAACTATTTCAAGCARGAGAGGCCTTCCAAAGGTAACAAWTTAAATCATCTCTTGATTTTGTTGATGCAATAACTACTTCCGAATAATCCCATGCAGGTGATAGACATCTTCAAAGAATGTTTCTATGCAATAACTRCTTCAAAGAATGTTCCTATGCTGTAAGAATTACAGATTTACTCATTTTTAGAGCGTGTGGTCWTGGAGCGATTACACGACTGCAACCATTACACRATTACCTTTGATGATGTCAAAACACAATACTGCAACTTCCTCGATAGATAGCTGTGATTATAAAAAATAAAGAAGAAGRCATTTTCACACACAAAATAGATTTTTCTCATGTACTATTGCTTCACACAAGTTATATATTTATATGAATAGTAGAATTCTCTAGATCCATGAATTGTGGATCTAGGATTCTAATAATAGATAAGACACTCTACAACCAACTCAAAACCTTATTCCAAACCTTATTCCAGTAAGAACTTCTTGAGGTTTCAATGACAGCCTATTACAATTAATTTCTACATTATTCCAAGAGCCCTTTTTAATGGAGAAATTAGCTTTCTACAACACACAACAACACACATATCATTGCTTCACAGAAGTATCATATTTATAGGAATAGTAGAATTCCCTAGATCTATGAATTGTGGATCTAGAATTCTAATAATAGATAAGACACCCTACAAATACACAACAACTAATTTTTCTCATATATCATTGCTTCACACAAGTTACATATTTATAGGAATAGTAGAAACATCCATGAATTGTGGATCTAGGATTCTCATAATAGATGAGACACCCTACAACCAATTCAAACTCTTATTCCAATAATAACTTCTTGTGGTTTCAATGACAACCTATTACAACTAATTTCTACAATGCCCCCTTTAATGGAGAAATTAACTTTCTACAATACACAACTACACACTTAGACGTAAACTCTACATTGCAAAACTTACAAGCTCTTTTTTTCACCACACTTGACTCGTTTAAAGTACAAACACTTTTGACCTCAGGTTTGCATAAGTTTTATGAGACCCAACTTAGTTTATTTACCATTATTCATTCTCAGGATCATTTATGCACAATTTTTTTTTGTTTCCATTGCATTTTAACCATTTTCGTAAAATGAGGTTATTAATGGGCATATTTTAATTAATTACGCTAACAATACTATTTGAATCTTGTTTCTTGGAGAAATACCTTAGTGTAATAGCTAGTTGGAACCTAGGCAAAAATATCTACAAGATGGGATGATAAAAAGTGAATTTCAATGGCTGGAGAAATCATAAAGGTGAATTAATCAATTTTTGGTGTAAAAAGGTTCATTAAATTAATAAATTGTTTTCATGAGAAAACATGAAAGATAAATTAAAAGTCACTTGAAGGAAAACATGTGAAAACGGGTATAAAAGAGAGATAAGGGCTTAAATTCTCTCATTATTGAAGAATGTGAATTGGAAATTAGTACCCAGAGAGGAGTCAAGCGAATTCCTCCTTGTTTAGTGGATGTCTAGGTGAAACCATCGCCATTGACAGAGTTTATTATTGAAAGACACACCCTATTCCGTCGGTAGGACCACAATTTCTTCATCGAGCTATAGGATCAGACTACATCAACAGAGATAGATCCAATGCAAGCTAGTGCACATTTATTAAGTTGCAACGTGGGGTTTTCTTAATGGATTTAGCAATAAAAGAGGGTCGCTAGGCCCAACCAGTAAAGACAAACCTGATTCACTCAAAGCCATTTGAGAGGAGACTAGGGCGCTTCATTTGAGACAATTATCATTATTTTCTGACAGGTAAAACTTCTAGGGCGCACGAGTGTAGCAGTTTCTAGTGCGTGAGGGTTCCAACAACTATCTGAGGCTTCAACGATATATCAGAGAGCCAAAAGTATTACCTCTAAGGCAGAGAGAGTGTTATATAGAGTGGGGGGACCCTTTAGAGATAGATCTCATCCCATTCTGATGGGTATTTTCACTAGGGTAAACATTCCATTCATTCCATGCAGTTGTGCAATGTAGTTTTGAGTGCATGCAACTCATTGGTCTAAGCATGCAGTGGATCGACCCAGGATATCTCAGATCCATCCATCTACATTCATTATTGGTATTTATCAATATTTCTCTTTGTATTCCAACAACATCTCCATATATAAAGATCTAGCTCAAGAGTTTTTTCTTGAGTTTGTTGCATTTGATCTTATATTGTCTATCATTTTGTTTAATAAAATCATTGAGTTCGTTATGGTTCCACATATATTTCCATGCACTATATTAAACATTTAAACACAACAAAATGCATAAAAAACCTTTGAAACTTAATCAGAAACCCCCAGTGTATCATATCTACAACTGACACCTGAGTTATTATCCATTTATATCTTGATCCAGGATCCAGGATATTACAGTGGTATCAGAGACTGTTTTCCTACCAACCTAAGGGTATTCAATGAGAATAAATTTCATATGGAAAAATAATGGGATCAATATTTCGAAAATTAGTGGGAAAGAGATGAAGAGTTTATAGATTGTTTGAGGGAGTATATGGCACTTAGTGAGACATTTTACACAAACATGACATTCAAAGATTTTTTCACCATCAAGCATCTTGAGTGGTATGAGCCCCAATTAGTAGCAGATGAGAATTCATTTAAAATCATAGGGCATAAATTGAAGGAGAATGAAGGAAAAATTGACCTTTTCGATGAGCATCCACCTATTTAGTATAGGGATGTGTTTAATGAGGATGATAGAAAAACAACCTTTTATACACCATTAGAGTTTACCTATGAGGGTAATGACATTATCATTTATGATGGTCAGGATAATAGCCCATGTGATAAAGTTTCATGATCAACGTCAACATCTTATCATTGTTATGATGCCTATGATTATTTGGGTGTCAATACACCTAAGTATGATGAGGACTAAGAAGCATCAGAAGAGTTATCCTTGGAGGCTAATCTAATTTATCAGGAGGTATTTTTGAGTGATGTTGGGCAGAGTGGTACAACAGATGTTGGGACATAGTCTGATGAGGATACCAAAATTGACCTTGGTAGCAGGAGTCATGATGTAGCACTTCAGCATGATGTGGATGTTTTCTCGTGTGAGTCACTCCATTTGACAGGGAAACTAAAGGTTCACGAGGACATGATTGTGCCAGCCACGAGACACCTCGATGACACACATACATTGGTGGTCAATTTTTGTTGGAGGGCCACTATGGCACAGGACAACTTGGGAGGAGATATTTCCCTTGCGGATTTCATTACACTCAAGGAGGCCATGGTAGTGAAAACATCTAACTACCTACACCTTCTTGCATATAGGTATTATCTTCTCACAATGGGTGGTGTGTACTAGGGTGTGTTGGAAGGGAAATATCATGAGGTAGAAATACTTACCCATGAGCTAGTGAACAAACAAGGCTCCTTGGAGAGCGCATAGATGGTCCTCCAAAAATATGAGTTACAAGTAGAGAAGCTTCAGGAGGAGTTGATTCATGCATATCTTTCGTGCATTTCAATAGATAATCAGTCATGTACATCAATCTTCTCTTAGGAGGTTGTCAGTGACATTGTGGAATTGGTAGAGGAGCCTCATGTGACAGGTGAGCATGGGGGGCATTCATATTTACAGGCGATTGTAGGGAGATATGACATGAATAATTTTGAGGATGCACATCTCTTGCAGGATCCACCACCTTTGGTGAGATACTTGATCACCCATGATGAGAAAATTGAGCATACACTCATGGATTGTGGAGACAGGTACATGTTGGGTGAGGACACATCCATTTCGGATCCATGGTTAGTCAACAACCATGATGAGGAAAAATCTATATAAGATTGAGGGTTAGTTGATACTCATGGATTGGTTGATACAGTGGTACATCCAGGATATAAGTTGGTATCAAAGGACATAGTAGTATGCAGTGGTATATAGGGGAATATAGTGATGATCAATAGTCTTCAATGGCATGCAAAGGTGTACAGTGGCACACATGGGGATGCATTGGAGTGCATGGTAGAGAAATACTTGATGGAGCATGGAGTTTCCAATGGAGAGAGTTCCACTCCATTGCCGCAATGTGTGGATTTTGGAGATCATATCATCAACAATTCGAGTACCTGTTATGATGGAGAGAATAGGGTTGACCCTAAGTGTGAGGAGACACCTTTGGATGTGTATGATGGCATGGGAGTAGTGTGGAGTCTGAGTGACTGCTATGATAGTCCAACATTGTGCATGGATGAGTTATTGATCATACCCTTGGGATTTGCCAATGTATGTGACACTTTCCAGTTGGGAATACAGTCGTGGAGGTTTCTGCTACTATTCCTTGATGTTATCATCAGGTAAAACAAAACATGGGAGGATTATGTGAGGAAGTTGTGTGATGCCCGAGCCATTATATATATGACAAATATTCTACATTTGGGGCATGTGGACAATGCGCAGGTTGACAGAGGCATATTGAGGGATGACATGATCTACTATAGAGATGGCCCATATTTAGTATTTGAGTCGACATTTAGGGAGATGGTCATGAGGGTGACATATTATACAACTTGGGCAGGGCATTATGAGAATTTTTATGAGTTTGAGGCACCAAAAGAGATAGGGATATTTTTTAGTGGTGTGTGTAAACTCTACCCTTTTCTTGCATAAATTGTCAGGAGTGAGGGTGGTAGATTTCTCTGTGCAGGTTGGAAATAACATGAAAAATTTGTAGGGACAGTGTTGATTCCCAGTATTTTGTTTTCATCATTTTTTGGCATACAGGGTTAATTATATTGGCTCAGATATATTTTGGAAGTTATCAGCATGACACAACAACAGTTAGTGGGAATTGGAAGTGGTGGACTTCCAAATTGGCTATGGGATCAAGGGATTCATTTGGTCAGTAGTTTGCTTCACTACTTCATGGATGAGGTTGCACCAATAAGCGATCTAATTCATTCTTGGATGGTCATGAGAGGGATTTATAAGATTTGTTACATTAGCACTCTATAAATTTTGTCTAGCTGTTAGACAAATGACAGAGGTAATTGTTTCAACCAACTTTAGAGCTGGGAAATCAGTGGCTAGATTTTGTTTTCTTTTGGGGGTTTTTATAAATTTGTTGGTAGGGAAGAGGAGGAACACTTAGGGCTATGGAATAGAAAGAGAATAAAACAATAGCAGGCCATTGGAACTCTCCAGAGGATAAAGGCTAAATGAGGCAATGAATCTGAGTTGCAAATTAAAATTTGCAGGGTGTAAGAGGAAAGGGAAAATCAGGTAACTGCATCGGATCATTATTGAAATGAATTTTGAATTAGCTAGGAAGAGAATCGCATAGTTTAAATTACTTAAGTCGAGAGCATCATAAGAGGGATTCTAGACCTTTGACTCTCCAATTTAAACATGAGAAGATGTAAATGGAATTTTAAAGACATAAGAAATACATACTATGAGAGAAAAAATAACTCATATAACAACCTTTAAAATATTTTCATAAAGAGTTCATAAATATTTTGTATTATATATTCAATTTAGCTCCAGGAATTTACAAATTCCTCCAGTTACGAGGGAAGGAACCTCTCCAGTCAGTCCATCCCTTCCTTTATCTTTGTAATAATATATATAGATAAATTACATCTGGGATTCAAAATGAACCAACTTCTCCAAAGTTCTAAAAATAGACATCAGTGACAAAAAGGAGTAACGTACAACAACTGTACTCCTATTTTATATGGAGCGTTATAGAGAAAAATTACATATTCAATATTTTATATCCTAAATGCTACTTATCTGTATCACTACAAAATTCTCTGACACACACTTAATTTAACCTAAAATCTATTTCAGATTAGCAATCTCTTCCTTTAATGTGTCAATCAAAGTAGGTTGGTTTTCTCCAACGCGTTCAACAGCTTCGAATTTGACCTATGTCTTCCTTCGCTTGCTCCTTTTACCGTTACCAGCTCACATGGGACATCCTACTGTGTATCCATTTATGATCAAATCCTTCATAATAGGATTTAATCTATTTTCTCCACCCGACCCTGGTTCTTCTGCAGACTTTGTATGGAATTTTGTTGCTAATGTTTGTGCAACCACCTTCTCTTTATTCTTCATTGATGAATTTGTCATATTAGTCGAATATCCCAATTTACTAGAGGCCACTTGGTCTGTCTTATACATTTTCCCTAGTTTTGCAGAAAGCACGAGCTTATATCCGTTAGATTTTCAGAAATTAGATAGACAAATTGATTTGTGATTACCTCGTTCTGGATTAAAACGTTGATCACCAAAAATAGAGTAGTGTAACCTATGATTTGAATGATAGTCTTCATTAAGTACTAATCATAGGATACTAACGACCATCCTTGCATGGATACAACTTATCACATTCATCCTCTAAGTTCAAATGATGAGCCTTCGAATCAGTCCGTTGGCGGTGCTCACTTGGTATCATATGGATGAAAAGTACTCAGACCAGTGTCACGAGGTGATTTGATTGGAAATCAATCGTCCCTTTACACATTTGATCCTTGGATGTGACATATCCAATGATATATCAACACGTGACATCAGGATATAGTTGAGCAGTTTCAAGATCAACCGCTTTTCCCCTCGATATGCATCTAAAGACGTCACGTAGCTCTGAAGTGAAATCGTGGTATTCCTATCATCCTTCTTTAGAAAGACTAACCGTTTGGCTAATTCTCAGCCCAATACGCTCCACGACCATCGATATGTGGCTGCTATGATCCACCGAGTCCTGTCAACTTTATATCCGCTAGATTTATCCCCGACCACTAAATTTGACACCACCTACTAGTCTATCGCTCCCCTATATTGATTTAGCCTCATGCTAAGTCTCAAGATTGGAGTCCAAAAAATTATTACACTGATAACATGGCCTCCAACTGGGGATATTATCCTCCCTACGAGGTAGCAAAGAACGCATAGACCCGATGCCTCCTCCATTGGGTTGCTCCCACAAAATATGTGTACCTTATTCTATCCTGGATACTGAATAACATATATACTGCTAAAATATGACTAAATGCTTTATTTGGGAATCTAAATTTGAAAATGCTTGATCATCAAGCTTATTCGCACCTACATACCCTAATTGCTGAAGAGAAATGCTAGTCAGGTGAAATGAAACTGCCTATCCAGCCACACCAGTATTTTTTCCGTTGCACGTCCGCTTTGGACATGCTTACTCTAAATCTTGTTCATCAACAACTCATTTGAGAAGTTACATATGAATCTCAATCTTAGAATTTCAAAATTATTAGGATTGTTCATCATTTCTAGCAAAAATGAAAAAGGGTCTTCCAACACATGCGTAAAAAAAAAATCTTGTATCATTTCTTCCACTAATTTCTTGTTTTCAGGTGATTCACCCTGTCGATTTTTTTCAAGAGGCTGAAAAATCTGGTGAGACTATTGTAAATAACAACCATTTGAATCAAAAGACAGCTCTAACTGAAATGAAACTTCTGGTATAAATCAATCCATATCTAATAGTGACATTGATTTTTCATCCTCTTCATTCCTAAGCTTAGAACCCATCATCAACTATAGATTCTGATTGTAAATATTCTCCATATAGCATGACATAGGGTCATGAAACACATGAGAGAACATTTATTTTTTCGAAGTTAAAACAGAAGGGCATGCTTCCTTCACAAATGTCTGTTCTTCTTGCTCTACTTCTTCAATCCTGAGAGTATTTTCAAATAAAATGGCAGCAATAGGTTTGTCTACCTTTCCATGAATCTCAACAAAAACATTCATACATTCTTGAACATCTTCAAGTATGATAGCCATATTATCTGTATCAAGGCTATCTTCTCGTTCATCAAACAATTCTTGTTTGGTTTCATCAATCTTCTGGAAAGTTGCTTGAGGAATGTCATTATCTTATGATATGAGGTGGTTCTGCTAGAAAATATGTAGTTGGATGTTCTAAGAAGTCAACCTCATAATTGTCATCATATTCATCGTATACAGGAAAATCAACAACATCTGCAATGTCATCTAGCAAGAAAAAACTCGGAGTATCAATTTGCTCTTTAACAGATTGATTTGCAAACTCATCTTCTTGACTATCCACAAATGAATATATGAAATGATCAGCTTCATTATTATCATGGGGTGGATTAGAAACCACATAAGTGCTTTCTCTTTTAATAAGTGGAATATAATTCTCTGCAAAATCATTAGCATTCAAAGTTTCAAGAGGACCAAAAATTTTATCAATTTTATGCTCCATATTCCAGTCAATTGTTTTTAGTTCATATTCATTCTTATTACTCACAACACCTAACCCTTCATTAAAAATCTATTCACATGCTAGGATATTGTGTTGAATTTCCTAAGCATCATTGAAATTTTGTTGTAAGATCTCAGGTTTTCTTTCCATCAGAAGGAAAGACACATCTGGGTGAAGAGTAGTGGCATACTAGAGCATAGCAGCAACTTCAATGGGTTGAATTTATTTGTGCAAATCATAATAAATACCGGAGAACCTTCTACTGAAAGTGGAAATAGTTTCATTTCTTTTCTTTTTCAATGCACAAAATTCTGTAAGTTGTAAGTCTAGAGATTTATTCTTACCCCAAAACTTTGAAAAAACACTCTTCAATTCTTCCCATGAGTTAATTGTCTCTGGATTCAAATGTCTAAACCATTATCTGGTATATCCTCGCAAGGATTGAGAGGAATCCCTCATACAAAAACCATCATGGTCAATCTCAAACAAGTCTATAAAATTCTCAAACCCTTGGAGGTGTTTTTCGGATTTGATGGCACGAAGTTCTCCATCAAACATAGGTAGGTACTCGTAGTCCTTGGGAGGAAAATCATGAAGGATGCAGGGTAAATTTAAGGGTTTGTATCTGTGCTAAATATTGAAGGGTGTTGTGTCAAGTATAGGAGGTGAAATATCAACCATGGTTTCACGAGTCTCATCAACTTGGTCATGGTCATCATATGGCTTGGATGGGAGGTTTTAGTCAAAATCAGTGATAAAATGAGGAAATATCTGTATAAATTTAAGACGAGGATATACAATTTCAGGAATATCATGACTATCATTTGAATGTAGTAGGTAAAGAAAAATTTATTTAGCATGTTCAGGAAAGGACAAGAGGAAATTCATAGACAAAAATATAATGTCTCGAAAAAAACACAACTTCAGGTACTTGTTTTTCTTCATGGTATCCTTTCATACCTCTATCAAAGGGTCTCATATTCCAAGGAGTCTCTAAATTGCATTTGAGGGTTGAGTGGATTCACCAATAAAATCTTTAGGCTACTGAGTCTTTGGGCAGTGGGGTCGTCCTACAAATTTTCAACTCTAGATTCTTGAAAATGGAGTCTCCAGGTGAAGGATATACAACCTTTTATGTGTTTGGATACTTTTCACCATTAGTACTCAGATCTGAACTTTGTCATTTCTCCCAAGGAAGATTTCACCTTCGGTCCCCGTAAACGACACCAAAATGTTAGCACTCTGTAAATTTTGTCTAGCTGATAGAAAAACGACAGAGGTAATTGTTTCAACCAATGTTAGAGTTGGGCACTAGCCTGCTCAACTCAGAGAGGGMTCTCTCGTGTGACTTGATATATATTTGGAAATCARTGGATAGATTTGGTTTTGTTTTAAGTTTTTTTTTTAAGTTGCTGGTAGGGAATGGGAGGAACACTTAGGGCTATGGACTCGAAAGTGAATAAAAMAATAGMAGGMCATTGGCACTCTCCATAAGATAAAAGCTAAATGWGGCAATGAATCTGAGTTGTAAATTGAAATTTGCAGGGTTTAAGAGGAAAGGGAAAAKCAAGGAACTGCATCAGATCATTATTGAAATGAATTCTGAATTAGCTAGGAAGAGAATCACATAGTTTAAATTACTTAAGTCGAGAGCATCATAAGATGAATTCCTGACCTTTCACTCTCTAATTTAARCAGAAGAAGATGTAAATGGAATTTTAAAGACATATGAAATRCATACTATGAGATAAAACATAACTCATATCACAACCATTAGAATCTTTTCATGAAGAGGTTAGAAAGATTTTGTATTATATATTCAATTTAGCTCCAATAATTTTAAAAGTCCTCTTGCTACGAGGGAAGGCCCCTCTCCAGTCAGTCCAACCCTTCCTTTATATTCATAATAATATATATAGATAATTTACATCCAGGATTCAAAACAAATCAACTTCCCCAAAGTTCTAAAAATGGACATCAGTTACAAAAAGGAGTAACGTACAACAACTATACTCCTATTTTATAGGGAGCATTATAAACAAAACTGACATATTCAATATTTTTTATCCTGAATGCCACTAGTCTGTATCAGTACAAAAATCTCTGACACACACTTAATTTAACCTGGAATCTATTTCAGATTAGCAATGTCTTCCTTTAAAGTGTCGAGCCAAGCAAGATGGTTTTCTCCAATGCTTTCAACAGCTTCGGATTTGACCTATGTATTCCTTCTCTTTCTCCTTTTAACCTTACCAACTCACATGGGATATCTATCTACATATTTATTTTTTATCAAATCCTTCATAATAATATTTAATCTAATTTCTCCACCTGATCCCGGTTCGTCTGCAGACTTTCTATGAAATTTTGTTTCTAATATTTGTGCAACCAACTTCTCTTTATTCTTCATTGATGAATTTTTCATATTAATCAAATATACCGGCTGACTAGAGGCCACTTGGTCTGTCTTATCCATTTTATCTTGTTTTGCAGAAAGCACGAGCTTATATCCCTTAGCTGTGTAGGAATTAGATAGACAATTTTATTTGTGATTACCTCGTTCTGGATTAAAAAGTTGATCACCCTAAACAGAGTAATGTCACCCATGTTTTGAATGATAGTCATCATTAAGTACTAATCATAGGCTATTGATGATCATCCTTGGAGTGATATAGCTTATCACGTTTGGCCTCTGAGTTCAAATGATGAGCCTTCAAATTAGTCCGTTGGCGCCGCTAAGTTGGTATCACATGGATGAAAAGTACTCAACCAGTGTCACGAGGTGATTTGACTGGCCATCAATCCTCCCTTTCCACATGATATCCTAGGATGTTACATATCCAATGATATCTTGACACGTGACATCAAGATATAGTTGAGCGGTTTCAAGCTCAACCGTTTTTCCCCCCAATATGCATTTGAAAGCATAACGTAGCTCTGAGGCGAAACCATGGTATTCATATCAACCCTCTTTCGAAATATTAACCCACACGCTAATTCTGGGCCCGATACACTCCAGGACCGTCGATTTGTGGCATCTATGATCTGTTGAGTCCTTTCAACTTTATCTTCGCCAGATTTATCCCATACCGCTAAATGTGACCCTTCCTGCTATTCTATCGCTCCCCTATACTGATTTAGCCTCCTTCTAAGTCCCGAGACTTAGAGTCCAAAAATTTATTATAGTGATAACAGGCTCTATATGTTTAAACAAGTTCTCTCTTTTGGTACCTAGGATTGAGTATGGTGGTGAATTTGTAGACTTTGTTCTGTAGGGACACCTTTACAGATTATGATTCTTGATAGCAGGCCCAGTCTTTACATGTATTTTAGCATGGGGTTCCATGAGTTGGGAATTCAATATGTGTACATTGGTAATAGATTCATGTCAAGATTGGTGCAATGTCAACATGATGCTCCCTTTCGGATATTAGCATGGGACCTTGGGATTACAGGGTTCGGCCTTTCATTGACTGATAGAGGTGAGTGGATCATTTCATAGGAAAATCATTCATATTTTCCATTGAGCTTCATTTTTTAGGAGAGAGTTTCACTTTTTAGTGATTCATTGAGGTCTTGTAGCTCTTCACTTTGGTGGTAGTATGTCCAGTTAGAGGATTCCATGTTTCTCTTGGAGTGGTCATGAAGGTCAGGATCATTTTCTTTCGAGGCTGGCTATTACTTTCAAGAGTTCTCTCATGATATGTGTGAGAGTGGCTCCCTATTAGAGATACTCGTTGAGGGGTTGACCCATTTTTTGCAGTACCATGTTGCTCTATTCATCGGTAACATTCAAGAGAATACTTTTTATGTCAGTACCTCGCCATACAGTGAGTTGAGAGGAGGGTGCTTCACATCTTCCAACTTGGTTTGGAACCTAGGTATGATATTCAATTTCAGTTGGGTTCATTTGTGGGAGTGTTAGGGTTTAATGGGATTTCTTGAGGACAATCAATATTTCGGAAGAGAGGAATTTCATGTCCCCATTTTTGGATTCCCTTATTAAACGGTTAGAGTTACTTTAGGAGGCTTGAGTCAGCCAAGTCAGAGGGTGAGACTATGTCATCAGTGAACTAAGAGGGTTTGGATATGTTTTATGGGGCCCAACTTAGTTTATTTACCATTATTCATCATCACGATCATTTATGCATAACTTGTTCTTGGTTCCGTTGCATTCAGACAAGTTTCGTAAAATGGAGTTATTAATGGGAATATTTTAATTAATTACACTAAAGGTACTATTTGGATCTTGTGTATTGGAGAAATAACTTAGTGTAATAGCTCTTTGGAATGGAGGAAAAAATATGTACAATATGGGATGATGAAAGTGACTTTCAGTGGCCATAAAAATCATATAGGAGAATTAATTTTTGACAGGTAAAATTCCAAGGGCACATCAGTGCAAGAGTTTTTAGTGCATGATTGTTACGAAAACTATCCAAGGCTCCGAAAATATATCAAATACCCAACAACATTACCTATAAGTCAAGGAGAGTTTTCTAGAGAGAATGAAGACACTTCACAGATAGATATCATCCCATTATGATGAGTATTTCCACCAAGGAGAACTTTGCAGTCATTCCTGACAACTGTGTAGGGTATTTTTTAGTGCATGCAACTCATTCTTCCGTGCATGGAGTGGATCGAACCAATAGATCTAAGATCCATCCATATACATTAATTATCGATATTTATCAGTATTTTTCTTTGTATTCCATCAATATCTCCATATATAAAGAGCTAGTTGAAGAGTTTTTCTTGAGTTTTAGGCACTTTATCCTATATTGTCCATAATTTTTCTTAACAAAATCATTGAGTTGGTTATGGTTCCACATATATTTGCATGCACTATATTAAACATTTAAACACAACAAAATGCATCCAGAAACCTTTGAAAATCAATCAGAATCCCCCAACGTATTAGATCTATAACCAAAACCCCAATTATTAATAGTCTATATCTTGATCTAGGATCTAGGATATTACACTACTACCATCTGTGAATAAATGACCCTCTACAATATTCACCATTTATATGTGATAGTATTATAAATACAAATTATCTTCAATAGTCATTAAACAACTTCACCTTACATAAAAATAACCTGTAATTGACGCTCCTGGAGCACGACCAATCACATTAGCTTGACCTTATAAAAAAAAACATGTAATTAATGCTCCCAGCGCACGAGGGGTCACATCAGCGTATAACACACTTAGACATAACTAAATCATAAATTGTTCTTCTCAGCACTGCAACCCATCAAGAACCGCTAACTTAATTATGTTAATCTATTTGATAATTGGCTTGTTCTTTGTGGCTCTGCATTACTTGACTTTCGCACACTATACTAGAACAAAAAAACATGCTACAATAGAAAATAGCAAACCCACAACAGACAATTTTTCCCCATAAGGATTGAATATCAAAGGGCGCTACATAGGCTATCAAACAAATTATGGCCCACCACGGCCATTTCTTTTAAGATTGGATACAGTGCAAGATACATATATATATTCACTCCAGCTCCTTGAATATGGCCGCTGAGATCTTGTACAGAGAAAATAAGTTGGAGATACTCTTCTTTGTTGTTCCAGGTACTCGCCTTAATGGAAACATGGAATATACATGTGCATCATAGGAATRCACCCGTAGTTTACATATCACTAGGTAATTCATGCTCCAGTGAGTGAACAAAACACAGAGCATAGATCTRTTGGATCTATCATGAGGTCTTCSAATTAGTCATGAATAATGAAGTTTCAACCACRTTATTCCTCTTTGATTTCTCAAAAATGGAAAACCAAATGAATGCACCAATATGGAGGTTGAAACAAAAATGTAGTTCATGACTTCCACGCATCCACTTGATTTTTCTATCCCACTCAATTYCTAGAACTTCCCCAATGGTGGACCCTTACACTAATGGCACCATCCCCCTCTCACAGGAATCATACATGATGATTGGAAACTGATTATCCTTCCGCRCAGTGGCTAACAATKAATGYACACTCATGACTTCAAGACCGTCATCTCTCACACAAAACAAGCAACGATATTTTCTCATACCAGAAATCCACACACACCTGTACTAATCTATGTACATAGGATCAATGCTCACATCTCTTTCACATATTCCTAGATATCTCATGAGGTATTTCAGCCAGTACAGTCTCTAATACTAAAAAAAAAATAGATAAGAAGGAATTTTTACACACACAGAAAATATATTTTTCTTATATATCATTTCTTAACACAAGTTACATGTTTATACATATGGTAGAATTCTCTAGATCCATGAATTATGGATCTAGAGCTCTAATAATAGATAATAAACTCTACAGCCAACTCATAACCTTATTTCAGTAATAACTTCTTATGGTTCCAATGACAACCTATTACAAATAATTTCTAAATTATTCCAACTATGAATTCATAATAGGATACAAGCCAAAATTGGATATTGCTAAGACTTGTTTCTTTCGAGACGATAATAGAAATCTAATATGCACATGGAAATTGTTGGAAAGTTTACACATTTTTCCCATGATAAAAATGGGGGGCTATGAATTAATAAGAACATCCAATCTATGGATTCGTTCTTATCAATGATGTTGATGCTCAATGGTGCAGTTCCTATGATCAATTCCAACACATACTAGCACATGTATATTCTTTAACAATGGTGTTATCCTTAACACAAAAATAAATATGGATACATGTGTAAAATAATTTAAGACACCCTTAGAAACGTGAATCATTCAAAGTGTAGGTTTGTTAAGACATGGGTGTGAATTTTCATCATGCCTTGGTTTCATGCATTTTTAAGCATTTTTCCCTTTATGCCTTTTCTTGGATTTACAAAGAAATTTTTAACCTTTATGCATAATAGTGGTTTTTTGGTTTAAAAATGAACATCTAAAGTAGGAATATATGTAAAATGATAAAATAAAAACTCCACAACTTTTATCACTCAGTTTGGCGGTCATATGATTCTTATGTGTGCATTTTATAGTAATCTAGTTTTACCATCAATTCTACAAAATGTCTTGAACTTGTGTTCCAGGTACAACTCATTTTCCATTTCGTAATGCACTATGGATGATGTAGATCGATTCAAATTGTTATTAAATTCACCTCAAAACTTAGGTCACTAAATTTAGAGCTATATAGAAGCAGGGGCGTGTGTTTCCATTAGGGCAGTTTCTATTGATTTGGTCTCTCAATTTATATTATAGAGTATATTTTACCTCTTTTACACAAAAACCACTTTTATGTTTGTAAACACAACAATAAATATGTATATAGGTGTAATATAATCTAACTCACCCTTAGAATCTTGAATCATGCAAATTACAGACGTGTTAATATCTTGGAGTTCATGTTTCATCATGCCTCGGTTTCATCCATTTTTTAACATTTTTCCCTTTACTCTTTTTTTTTTTTCATTTACAACAGAGTTATGTATTTAGAAAAATTATGCACATTTGAATGGTGTTCATAGGAATATGAATTAAAATGGATGTTGACCCATTGTCTAAGATGGATGTTGACACCATAACTTCAACCAACCTTTATTTAATGGTTCTTATTTTTTATCTTTAAGATTCATTTTAGTATCTCATGATTTTCCTATTATAAAGTAATATTTTTATATGTAATGTTTATTATATTGTGGTAGGGTGGTCATGGGAAGGCACCAACCTTGGAGCAGGGAAAGGACCAATGATATCCATATCCATTTAAAGTGAATTTTATCATTTTTTTTATAATTAAATTAAATAATTATTTTGTTGATATATGTAGTTGTTGACACCTAACATACTTGAAAATATTGACAACGATGAAAATATTTTTGAATTGGACCCAATTGAGACAATTAAAAAGATTCTGAGGAAAAAAATATTGAACTTGTTTAATGGTTTATGCATGAACAAATGGAGGATACTAAACCAATATGCGGATTTTTTATGGAGGAAATAAAATAATCTATGGTAAGTGTTATCTTTTAAAAAGGTTATTTATGACATATGTTCATTTACGAGTTTTATTTTTCTACTTTAATATGATATGAATACATTTTTTCTCTTTTTATACGAATTATTCAGAAATCTTCAAGAGCCTTCTCCTAAGGACGGTGTAGGTAGTAGTGATGCTCAAGCACCAAAACATCCTACCATGACAAACATACCCATGAGGATATTTGGATCTCCTGATATGGATGACAACCCTGTTATTGAGACAACTGAAAATTTTGGTGATCATAACACACCCTCAGCATGGTGCATGCTTGACCAAGTAGTTGTGGTGGAGATAAGTTTACTGGTGATTCTAGAAATTGATTTTCCATATCATTATGTGTTACCAACAAGGGAACATGACAAATTAACTTTTTTTTGGATGAGAACATGTTAATATAAATATACAAAAAATCCCAGGTATTTATTAATGTTTTAATTATTTCCTGTTATCTAATTGAAGCATACTTCTCTATGGTTATTTTCAATTAATGATAATAATATTGGAAAGGTATTGAAGATATGATTCATTTAGTGCGATCAATTAGAGGGATTCATTGAGGTTACTGATCGTGAAAAAATGTCTTTTATGCTCTCAAAATGGCCCAAAAAGTTTGGGAACTGCAAAACTACTAAAAATAGTAATTTTCCAAGAAAACTGTTTTGATCCAGTCGGACAAGGTGGGTGGCCACTGAGATACTCCTGCATCAATCCTCCCCCCTTATGAAGCAATGGTATCCATTTCATTTAGTTCCCCTATAAAATGAGTAAATGTTTTTTGAATTTGGCCCGAGGTGAACCACTTGCCTTGGTGCGGGAGCTTCCATTCTTTAACAACCTGATAAAGTTGAATCCTCTATTGGTGAGTTCCCTTGACCTATGTGTCCAAAATATGATAAGCGTATGCATGTTCCATGAAGTTAGGGTTGAGATTTGTTTGTGCCAAATATTCTTCTATCTCTGAGGTGTCCAATAATGGTGGAAAATAAGGTCGAAGGAGGTCCACATTGAACATTGGGTGATAACCAAGGAAGGGGGGCAGGTTGAGCTCAAAAGCATTGCCACCCAAAACCTTGGTAATGGTGTAATTCGCATAGTGGAGCAGATGAAGATTTCGAGGGGGCCCTGTAAGGTGTTCTTTCTTCAAGTGCAACCAAAGTTTGTCTCCCACCCGAAATTGGTGTGGCACCCGATGTTGATCATGGCCATGCTTGTAATTGGCATTGGAATTATATAAAATATACTGAACATGTTGGTGGATGTGATGGATCTTCTCAATGAACTGGGTGGCTTTGTTAGCCGCAGTTGAAGCATGTGACAAGTATTATTGAGCGGCCACAAGGGATAATGCAACATCCATGGGACCCAATGGTTGAAATTCCAACTCCATCTGAAAGGGGTTGTGGTCAGTTGAGCTATTTATGGATTTGTTGTAATTGTGATGAAAATAGGGAAGACTCTCATCCTAGGTGAGAGGGTGCTAAAAATTGTATATGTGAAGGGTGTGCACGATCGTTCGGTTGACGACCTTGATTTGTCCATTTTTCTGGGGGTGGAAGCCAGTGGACTTGGTGAGCTTGGTGTCTAGCAATGACCAGAGGCTTGACCAAAATGTGTTGAGGAACCAACTGTCATGATATGAGATAATGGTTTGTGGGATCCCAAAGTGTACACACACTCATTCAAATAAAATCTTGATAGTGTCCTCCACCATGATTCTCTTCTTGTAGGTGGCCAAATTCACCATATTGGAAAAGCGGTGAACAACCACAAAAACACAATCATTTCCCCTCTTGGTGGAAGGAAGGCCCAGCATGTATTCCATTGAGATGGATTCACAGGGCATGTTAGGAGTAGGCAGAGGAGTGTACAGGCCTTGTTTCTTAATGATTGATTTGGCAATAGAGCAGGAATTGCAGGAA
Source organism: Picea sitchensis (assembly GCA_010110895.2). NCBI lineage: Eukaryota > Viridiplantae > Streptophyta > Pinopsida > Pinales > Pinaceae > Picea > Picea sitchensis. The sequence goes on along the minus strand of SNQJ01S0015983.1, from coordinate 74,469 downwards.
CAAATATACTTGTTGATATCATGTCGAAGTTTCGACGAGTAAAAATGTCGCTACAACACTTCCACTATCATTTCCATGCTAAAGTGTCCTTCCACCCAGCTGTAGTGGGCTTCCCAAATCATCTTCTCTCTAGCACTTGATGGAATGCAGATATGGACATGATGGCACAACAATCCATCCTGAATGTTGAAATTATTGATATTTGTGTTTGAGCCCAAAATCTGGCAGGTGTTGGCGAAGTCAGGATCCTTCTCATAGAGTTGGGGCCATCGGGAGGTCTCATGCTTGAAATATTCTAGGAGTCTGGTGAGTTTCATGATTGAATTTCATTGAGGAATTCAACGACTCGATCGGTACTTCCTATTTTATAGTTTATGCTGAGGTGCAACTGCTGCAAATATGTGGACCAATTTTGATGGAGTTGATTCTGCAATTTTCCTTGTGTCTGCATGAACTACAGTGGCTTATGATAAGTGTGGATGACTGTCTCTTTCTCGATAATGTAATTCCTCCACTAGTGGAGTACATTTCTTTTTCATAAGAAGGGTACTTATGGATGAAATTTGATAGTGTATCATTATGATAAGCAACAAGGTGGTTGTGTTGAGTGAGGACTGCACCCACAACATAGACTGAAGGATATGTCTCGATATCAAAGGGTTTTTGTCGGTCAGGTAATGAGAGAACTGGGGTTGAACACAAGTGTTGCCTCAAATCATCAAACACATTTTGTTGGGACATGCCCCACATAAAATTTTCCTTGCCACCATCTCTAGTTAGTTGACTAAGGGCCCGTGCAATATGGGAGAATCCCAATATGAACCTGCAATAAAAATTGGCAAGGCCTAAGAAGCTTTGAAGCTTAGTAAGCATTATTGGGGATGGCTAGTCACATATGAATTGTATCTTGGATGGATAAACATGCACACCATGCATATCAACAATGTATCGTAGGTATTGGACCTTGTCCATTCCGAAGGAGCATTTTTCTAAGTTGGCATATAGCTTGTGTTGTGATAGAGAGTGAAAAACTTATTGAATATGATGCAAGTGTTCTTCCCAAGACATTATATAGATGAGTATGTCATCCAAATACACCAACACAAAATAATTAGTGAAAGGCCACAAGATATCATCCATCAACCTCATGAAAGTTGTTGCGGCATTCGCCAAACCAAAGGGCATGACCAACCATTCGAAAGGACCATCTTTTGACTTGAAAGTCATTTTCCATAAATTTGACTATTCTATTGGGACCTAATGGTAGCCAAACTTCAGATCAATCTTACTTGAGTATTTGGACCTCTGGAGCTAATAAAGGAGATCGTCAATTCCGGGAATCGAGTATTGGTTCCTGAATGTGATTTTGTTTAGGGACTAGTAATGAATGCATAATTGCCAGGTACTGTATTTCTTCTGCACCAACATGATTGGGCTTCCACAAGGTCACTATATCGGTCATATGTACCACTTTTGGAGAATTCCTTGGATGTGATGCTTGATATCCTCATTTTATATCAGAGCGTGACGATTGTCTGGCCCATTTGGTAGCAGTGCACCGGGGGTCAGATCGATGGGTTGCATGACCTGATAGTGAAAAGATACTCAAATAGGTGATGAGAAGATGTGGATGCAACCTTTCACTTACTCTGAGAGAGAATAACGAAGAAGAAAAACTTACTGGTCTGAGAAATGACCTTCATGCATTACTTAGCAGAGATCAAGGAAATATCACTAGGTGGGACTACCTCGGGTATCGTTTACAATTTCCTATTCAAAGTAATAATAACACTGTGAGGCCTAGACTCTTATACAACATGACATATCCATAAATAAGGTTGGCCCAAAATAACATCACAAAATTCAATGCGAGAAACATCACACAAGACATCATCTTTGAATGGATTGATGTCGTATGACATGCAACTTTTTTGGCTGACGTGAATATAGTTTCCTTGATGGAGCCATCCAAAGGTGTAGGGATGTGGGTGCAACATTGTCAGCATCACTAGACGCTTGAAAAAATATGCTTAGATGATGTTCTTCTGGCTACCACTATCAATGATGAAGTGCATCGGAGTGCATTTCACCCACATGTGTGAATTAAAGAGGATCTCGCCTTCGTTTGGCTCATCAATTTAACCAGGATGGAGATTGGTGGTAACAACGACGGCATTGGGTTCCATGTCAATGATCTGTCTCCCCTTTTCTAGTTTTGACTCAGAGTCAGAACCCACATATGATTAAGAGGATTTTACTCCAACCACCAATGACTTCTTTGAGTGAAAATAAACAATGTTATGCCAGGAGCTCTTATGGAAGTCGCACCACTTCCCAATATCTTTCTTTGTCTTCCCATTGTCCTCCTTTTATTTCGGCTTGGAATGGTTTTCATGAGGTTTCCCATATTTTATGTTTCCATTGTTCTACGAGTTAGGGATGACCTCTCCCTGATTTTATTGTGAGGGGTTCCTAGATCCAAACTGCTATGTCTGTTCTTTCATCTTCTGCTCGATTTTGACAAAATGTCGATAGGTCACGCCCAAGGAAGACATGTCCAAAACCTCCATTTTTTCTGGATGTATCTATGCGTACCTCCACGATACTTGAGAATTATATGTCACTCAAAATATTTGATACCCATCTTGGTGAAAAGGGTATGGAAGGCAATTGTGAACTCTGGCACTATTTGGTCTCTTTCTTGTTGTAGTGTGGTCCATCTTGTACATACAAGTCATCATAACTTCCAACAGGGTAGTATCGTTCCTTAATAACATACCTAAAGGAATACCAATTGGTTGAAACTATAAATAATGTCTATCCCTCTCTTTCCTTTTTCTCACAGAAAGTCTCCCACCAATATTTGACATGGAGGATGGCCTTGAGGAGTGCAAATTTAATGTTTTATCTATTGGAAAACTTGTGGACAGGAAAATACCCTTCTAGAAAGTTTAACCATTTATCTAGGACATATGCATCTATTTGAATCTCAAATATAGGAATATCAAAGTTGATATGTACATTGAAGGGGGTGGTGGTTCCGCTTGAGGTGGATGTGTCGCATGTTGGCAGTCGCTGAAGGATTTGTTATAAGTTGTCCATCATTTCGTTTCTTTGTCCGATCAAGGGATTTCTAGAGAAACATTTTGAAAGGATATCATGTCACGTCATATTTATTTTCTCCCTCCATGGAATGTTTCTTGGGTGTGCAAGAGTAGTTTTCCTCAAGAGAAACAATCTCAAGACCCAACTCTCTATACCCTGACCACGTCAGGGACATGCATTAAAAAAAAGACAAGGAGAAGACCAATCTGATACCACTGATCTAGATTTATGAGCGGAATAAAATGGAACCAAATATTTATAACATTAACACAGAGACATAGCGAATAATAACATATATATCGTAAAACTTGACTTCTATTAAATAAGAAATATGTTGAAAACTGTAAAGTGCAAATTGAAAGCAATCTTACTAGAATGGTGGCAGCTTATCTCTGAGAGGAGATGTGATGGCTACGCTTATTCGAAATAATATGAGTACAGTGAGTTTCTAAAGGACTTTTCACAATAAATATCAATGCCAAAACCCTATACATAAAAAAGCCTAACCCTAGGAGATGAAGCGCCAAAATCCATGTGGGCCCCGTTTTGGTAAGTTAGTACATTAACTTCCAAGGGTTGTAACTTTTGCATACAATCTCGTTTTAGGGAACACGATAGATTGTCAGAAAGGTATTGACAAGGAGATTCATTTAGATTTACAAATGAGAGCCTCCAACTATCATTGAGGAGCCCTATGATGAAAAACCACCGTTTATTCCCTCAAACTGGCCCTAGAAGTTTGGGAACTGCAAAAATGCTAAAAATAGTAAGTTGCCAAAAAAAATGTCTTGAGCCAGTCAGACAATGTGGGTGGCTATCGATATCCTCTTGGATCGAACTTGGCCATGACTATTATTATGGTTATAAAATCATAGCTATGGACTAATAAAATTATTAATATTTACTTGCAGTTGGTGTCCTTATAATTTTTCTTGTCTCCATGGTAGAAAATGTAGATGAGAATGTTTGGAATAAGTAGGGACACATGACATTTTAAACAATGGCATTTACTACGCAAACTTCTAAAGAACATTGTAATGATATCTGCATTAATGAATTACTTCTCCAAGTAATAACTAAACATATTAATTTAACCATTTTTGTTATTTTAGTTGAGGTCCCTCAGCATGGCCTGCATGCGGTGTAAATTACCTGAATATAAGTACAATGTATCATAGCATGTGTATTGAATCAACACCAAGAGAGGTCCCAACAACTTAAGTAGATCTATAAATGGATGAGCCAATCAACAATTTTTTGAAAACTAAAAAACATAAAAAGAAGTGATTGTATATATTATAACATGTATATTGAATCAACACCAAGAGAGGTCCCAACAACTAAAGTAGATCTAGAATTGGATGAGCCAATCAACGGACTTATGAAAACAAAGAAATATAAAAATAAGTGATTGTATATATTATGATAGAAAAACATGTATAGTGGAAACCTATTTTGATGATAAAATATATTAATATATACTATTTGTTTCTATCTTTTTATGGATGTATGTTATATGTTTCGTATGTAAAAAACCACATAGCTTCACACACATTCTTTATTTTATTTACCTTTAAAAAAAAAAATCTACTTTCTATGCATGAATCGTACTATGCCACTTTAAAAATGGAGTGAACAAATTTTCGAAAGGAGCGAACAAGATTACAAATTGTGAATGCTGAAAAACCCGTATTTCCATTTAACAATCAAGACAAGACTCTCAAAATTGAATGCTTCAACAAAACGTCTTGGATGTAGTTGTACGAAGTATTCAAATTAATCAAAACACAGGAGTGCAAGGACCTATAAACAATTGGAAGATGAAATGCGGGATCAAGCACCTGTAGACTCTCAAAATTGAACAAATACCTATAGGCTCTCGAAATTGAAATCTCTGGTAGGAAGAATCAGATATAGCTTAAGGGTTTGTTTCAAATACTCCAAATCTTCAATCAAAATTTAGGAGTGTTCAGACCTTTAAACAATTTGGAGATGGTACCTTGGAACAGATACACATAGAAGTCATCAACAAATACAATAGAATGCCCCTGCTAGTGTACTTCAATAATATCTAAGGTAAGCCACATTTCTTGATGAAACAAGGGATAACCAATGCGGTAAGGCCTTTCAGGACCAAATAAGGGAAAAAAGAGTCTCAAGAGAATTCCCTGGTAAGGAATTTGAACGCTAAAAATGGTCCATGGATCTGGAAGATCCCTCAAATTACTATACAAGGTACTTCTACAAGTCTTCAGATGCATATTTGATGTATTTATCTTCATGTCTTTCGCTATCCCAGTGATTCATGTATCTTCCCTAAAAGGAATGGTAAGCAGGTAGTTGTTTCTTAGTAATAGATATTTGGATCTCTTCATGAAACTCACAATCAGGCAATGTCCAAGTTGTTTGAGTCTTATAAACCTCTTCAAATGCAGCATTGAATTTCTTGAATCTCTCTTTAAGATMTTTTGACACAGTACCAAAAACGTTCCCTTTAGAATATAGTCGTGCATCTTTGAGGCAATCTAATACCTTGTTCCAGGAAGCTCTTTGATAATTCATTGCAAKATTCTTGACCTAACCGCAATGTTTCTTCATCTAATCATCACCCATATGAGCTCTAAGCTTGGATTTGTCCTTCAATTTCTAAACAGTATAATGGATATTGTTTATCAAAAAGGACTGTTCACTGACTGATATATTTATGATGAACAATATCCATTATATTGTTCATAAAGTGAAGGACAACTCCAAGCTCATAGCTCATCTGGGTTATGATTAGGTGAAGAAACATTGTGGTCAGGTCATGCAGCTTGCAATGAGTTATCATAGAGCTTCCTAGAACAAGGTATTAGATTGCTTCAAAGATGCAAGATTGTATTCTAAGGGGAATGTTTYTGGTGCTGTGTCAAAAGAACTTAAAGAGAGATTCAAGAGATATAGTACTTCATTTCAAGATGTTTACAGGAGTCAAACAACGTGTACAGTGCATGATTGCGAGCTTCGTGAAGAGCTACGGATCTCTATTATTGACAAACTGCTTCTTTCTTACCATTCCTTTCAGGGAAGGTACATGAATGAGTGGGATAGTTAAGGACATGCAGAGAAGTACATCAAATATACATATGAATACTTGGATAAGTACCTTGTAGAATTTTTTGAGGGTTCTTTCGGATCCATGGACCACCATCAACATTCAAATTTCCTACCATCACATTCTCCTCAGAGTCTTTTTTCCCTTATTTGGTCCTAAAAGGCATTACTACATTCGTTATCCCTTGTTGCATCAAGGAATGTGTCTTACCTTAGATATTATTGAAGTGCACTGGCAGGGGCATTCTACTGTATTTGTAGATGAATGCTCTGTGTATTTGTTCCATTGTACCATCTCATTTTCACACACAAAATATATTTTTCTTATTCACCATTGCTTCACACAAGTTACATAGGAATACTAGAATTTTCTAGATCCATGAATTGTGGATCTAGGATTCTAATAATAAATAAGATACTCTATAACTAACTCAAAACATTATTCCAATAATAACTTCTTGTTTTTTCAATGACAACCTATTACAACTAATTTCTACATTATTCCAAGTGCCCCGTTTAATGGAGAAAGTAGCTTTCTACAATACACAACAACACACATATCATTGCTTCACACAAGTATCATATTTATAGGAATAGTAGAATTCTCTAGATCCATGAATTGCAGATATATTATTCTAATAATAGATAAGACACCCTACAAATACACAACAATACACAACAACTAATTTTTCTCATGTATCATTGTTTCACACAAGTTACATATTTATAGGAATAGTAGAATTCTCTACATCCATGAATTGTTGATCTACGATTCTAATAATAATAGATAAGACACCCTACAACCTAGTCAAAACCTTATTCCAATAATAACTTTTTGTTGTTTCAATGACAACCTATTACAACTAATTTCTACATTGCCCACTTTAATGGAGAAATTATCTTTCTACAATACACAACAACGCACGTAGATGCAAACTCTACATTACAACACTTACAATATTAAACAAATTACAATATTAATTTTTGTATGGTTCTTTGTATCTAGTCTTCATTATAACTTACATCCACTCTGCAATCTCATGGTTTCCCCTTTTTTTTTTCACCACACTTGACTTGTTTAAAGTACAAACACTTCTGACCTCATTGATGTACTTGTAGAACTGACGTTTCTTGACCTCCTGAAGGACAATCTCAAGACTGAATGATTCTACGGAACTACCTGTCATGTCCCCATTTTTGGATTCCCTTATTATTCGGTTAGAGTCACTTTAGTCAAGTCAAAGGGTGAAACTATGTCATCAATGAGATCGAAAGGGTTTGCATAAGTTTTATGTGGCCCAACTTAGTTTATTTACCATTATTCATTATGAGGATCATTTATACACAATTTTTTCTTGCTTCCACTGCATTTCAACGATTTTCGTAAAATGAGGTTATTAATGGGCATATTTTAATTAATTACACTAACGATATTATTTGGAGCTTGTTTTAGCTAGTTGGAACCGAGGAAAAAATATCTACAAGATGGGATGATGAAATGTGAATTTCAATGATTGGAGAAATCATAAAGGTGAATTAATCACTTTTTGGAGTAAAAAGGTTCATTAAATTAATAATGTGTTTTTATGAGAAAATATGAAAGATGAATTAAAAATCACTTGAAGGAAAAAACGTGAAAAAGGGGTATAAAAGAGAGATAATGGCTTAAATTCTCTCATTATTGAAGAATGTGAATTGGAAATTAGAACCAAGAGAGGAGTCAAGCAACTTCCTTCTTGTTTGGGGGATGTCTGGGTGAAAACATTGCCATTGACAGAGTTCGGCGTTGAAAGACACACCCTATTCCATCGGTAGGACCACACAGTTTCTTCATCGAGCTATATGATCAGAGTATATCAACAAAGATAGAACCAATGCAAGCTAGTGCAGATTTATTTAGTTGCAGCATGGGGTTTTCTTGGACGATTTAGCAGCAAAAGAGGGTCACTAGGCCCAACCAGTAAGGACAAACCTGATTCCCTCAAAGCCATTGAGAGGATACCAGGGCACTTCATTTGAGACAATTATCATTAGTTTCTGACAAGTAAAACTTATCTAGGGTGCACGAGTGTAGCAGTTTCCAGTGCATGAGGGTTCCAACAACTATATGAGGCTTCGATAGTATATCAGAGAGACAAAAACATTACCTATGAGGAAGATAGAGTGTTATAGAGAGCGTGGGGACCCTTTATATATAGTTCTCATTCCATTCTAATGGGTATTTCCAATAGGTTGAACATTCCATTCATTCCTTACAGTTGTGCAACGTATTTTTGAGGGCATGCAACTCATTCTTTCATGCATGCAGTGGATCGACCCAGGATATCTCAGATCCATCCATATACATTCATTATTGGTATTTATTATTATTTGTCTTTATATTCAAGAAAGATCTCCATATATAAAGATCTATCTCAAGAGTTTTTTCTTGAGTTTCCTGCATTTTATCTTATATTGTTTGTCATTTTTCTTAATAAAAAAATTGAGCTCGTTATGGTTCCACATATATTTGCATGCAATGTATTAAACATTTCAACACAATAAAACATATAAAAAACCTTTGAAACTTAATCAGAAACCCCCATCATATCATATCTACAACTGAAATCTGAGTTATTATCCATTTATATCCAGATCAAGGATCCAAGATATTACAGTGGTATCAGAGTTGGTTTTCCTGCCACCCTAATCTGGTTGGCTTTCCTTCCATATTGTTTGAGGGCATATATGGCGCTTAGTGTGGAATTTTACACAACCATGAAATTCAACTAACTTTTCACCATCAAACATATTGAGTGTTATGAGCCTCAATTAGTAGCGGATTAGAATCCATTTAAAAGCACATGGCATCAATTAAAGGAGAATGAAGGAAAAATTGACCTTTTCAATGAGCATGCACCTATTTATGATAGGGATGTGTGTAATGAGGATGATAGGAAAACAACCTTTTATACACCATTAGAGTTGACCTATGAGGGTAATTACATTAGCATATATGATGGTCAGGATAATAGCGCATATGATAAAGTTTTTCGATCAACATCAACATCTTATCATTGTTATGATGATTATGCCTATTTGGTTGTCAGTACACCTAAGTATGATGAGGACTAAGTATCATTGGAAGAGTTATTCTTGGATTCTAATCTCATTTATCACGAGGTCTTTTTTAGTGATGTTGAGAAGAGTGGTACAAGAAATGTTGGGGCATACTCTGATGAGGAATCCATAGTTGACCTTGGTAGTAGGAGTCACGGGGTAGCACTTCAACATGATGTGGAGGTTTGTTCATGTGAGTCACTCCATTTGACAGGGAAACTGAAGGTTCACAAGGACATGATTGTGGAAACCATGAGACACCTCGATGATGCACATACATTGGTGGTTGATTTTTGTTGGAGGGCCACTATGGCGCAAAACAACTTGGGAGAATATATTTCCCTTGCGAATTTCATTACACTCAAGGAGGCCATGGTAGTGACAAGATCTAACTACCTACACCTTCTCCTATATAGGTATTATATTCTCACAATGGGTGGAATTTACCAGGGTGCGTTGGAAGGGAAGGATCATGAGGTAGAAACACTTACCCATGAGATTGTGAACAAACAAGACTCCCTGGAGAACACACAGATGGTCCTTCAAAAATATGAGTTTCAAGTAGAGAAACTTCAGGAGGAGTTGATTCATGCATCTCTTTCATCCATTTGAGTATACAACCATTCATGTACATCAACCTGCTCTTAGGAGGTTGTGAGTGACATTGTCGAATTGGTAGAGGATCCTCATTTAACGGGTGAGCATGGGGGGCATTCAGATTTATAGGTGGTTGTAGGGAGATATGACATGAAAATTTTTGAGGATTCACATCTCTTGTAGGAGCCACCACCTTTGGTGAGATACTTAATCRCTCATGATGATAAAGTTGAGCATACACTCATGGATTATGGAGACAAGTACATTTTGGGTGAGGACACATCCATTTCAGATCAATGGTTAGTCGACACCCATGATGAGGACAAATTTGTATATGATCTAGGGTCAGTTGATACTCATGGATTGGTTGATACAGTGGTACATCCAGGATACAAGATGGTATCAAAGGACATAGTAGTATGTAGTGGTATATAGGGGCATATAGTGATGATCAGTTGTGTGCAATGGCATGCAGAGGTGTAGACTATCGCACATGGGGATGAATTGGATTTCATGGTAGAGGCATACTTGATGGAGCATGGAGTTTCCAATGGAGAGAGTTCCACTCCATTGTCGCACTATGTGGATTTTGGAGATCATATCATCAACGACTGTAGTACCTGTTATGATGGAGAGAGTAAGGTTGACCCTAAGTGTGAGGAGACACCTTTTGATGTGTATGATGGCATGGGAGTAGCGTGGAGTCTGAGTGACCTCTATGATATTCCAAGAGTGTGCATGGATGATTTATTGGTCATACCCTTGGGATTTACCAATGTATGTGACACTTTCCTTTTGGGCATACATTCGTGGAGGTTTCTACTACTATTCCTTGATGCTATCACTAGGTACAGTGGGACATGGGAAGATTATGTGAGGTAGTTGTGTGAGCCTCGCGCCATTATAGATAGGACAAAGATTCTACATTTGGGGAATGTGGACAATGCACAGGTTGACAGAGGAAGATTGAGGGACGACATGATATACTATAGAGATGGCCCATATTTAGTATTTGCGTCGACATTTAGGGAGATGGTCATGAGGGTGACGTATTATACAACTTGGGCAGGGCATTCTGATAATTTTTATGAGTTTGAGGAACCACAAGACATAGGGATATTTTTTAGTGGGGTGTGTAATCTCTACCCTTTTCCTACATACATTGTCAGGAGTGAGGGTAGTAGAATTATCTGTGCGGGTTGGAAACAACATGAGAAATTTGTAGGCACAGGGTTGATTCCTAGTATATGGTTTTCATCATTTGGTGGCATACAAGGTTCATTATATTGGATTAGCTATATTTTGGCAGTTATCTTTATGAAACAACAACAATCAGTCAGAATTGGAAGTGGTGGACTTCAAAATTGGCTATGGGATTAGGGGATTCATTTGGTCGGTAGTTTGCTTCACTACTTGATGGACGAGGTTGCACCAACAAGAGATCTACTTCATTCTTGGATGGTCATGAGAGGGATTTATAGGATTCGTTCTGTAAGCACTCTGTAAATATTTTTGGGCTGATAGAAAAATGCAGAGGTAGTTGTTTAAACCAACTTTAGAGTTGGGCACTAGCATGTTCAACTCAGAGAGGGCTCTATCATGTCACTTGATATATATTTGGCAATAAGTGGCTAGATTTGGTTTTGTTTTGGGTGTTTTTATAAAGTTGTTCGTAGGGAAGGGGAGGAACACTTAGGGCTATGGATTCGAAAGTGAATAAAACAATAGCAGACCATTGGAACTCTCTAGAGCATAACGGCTAAATGAGGCAATGACTCTAAGTTGTAAATTGAAATTTTCAGAGTGTAAGAGGAAAGGGAAAATAAACTAACTGCATGAGATCATTATTGAAATGAATTCTGAATTAGCGAGGAAGAAAATCACATATTTTAAATTACTTAGGTCAAGAGCATCATAAGATGAATTCCAGACCTTTGAATCTCCAATTTAAAAAGAAGAAGATGTAAATGTAATTTTACATACAAAAGAAATATATTCTATGAGAGAAAACATAACTCATATCACATCCATTAGAAGCTTTTCATACAGAGTTCAAAACTCTTTTGTATTATATATTCAATTTAGCTCCAGGAATTTACAAAGTCCTCCTACTATGAGGGATGGCCCCTCTCTGGTCAGTCCAACCCTTCCTTTATCTTCATAATAATATATATAGATAAATTACATCCAGGATTCAAAATGAATCAACTTCCCCAAAGTTCTAAAAATAGACATCGGTTACAAAAATGAGTAACTTACAACAATTGCACTCCTATTTTATAGGGAGTGTTATAAACAAAACTGGCATATTCGATATTTTTTATCTTGAATGCCATTTTTCTGTATCACTCCAAAATTCTATGACACACACTTAATTTAACCTGAAATCTATTTCAGATTAGCAATCTCTTCCTTTAAAGTGTTGAGCCAAGCATGCTGGTTTTCTCCAATGCTTTCAATAGATTTGTCTTTGACCTTTGTCTTCCTTCACTTGCTCCTTTTACCCTTACCATCTCGCATGGGACATCCATCTGTGTATCCATTTATGATCAAATCCTTCATAATCATATTTAATCTAATTTCTCCACCCCACACTGGTTCGTCTACAAACTTTTTATGAAATTTTGTTGCTAATATTTGTGCAACAAGCTTCTCTTTCTTCTTCATTGATGATTTTTTCATATTAGTTGAATATCCCAGTTCACTAGAGGCCACTTGGTCCATCTTATCCATTTTTCCAAGTTTTGCAGAAATCACGAGCTTATATCCCTGAGTTGTGTAGGAATTAGACAAACAATCTGATTTGTGATTACCCCGTTCTGGATTAAAACGTTGATCACCCGAAATGGAGTAATGTCACCCATGTTTTCAATGATATTCATCATTAAGTACTAATCATAGGATACTGACGATCATCCTTGCAGGGATATGACTTATCATGTTTGACCTCTGAGTTCAAACGATGAGCCTCTGAATCAGTCCTTTGGCAATGCTCACTTGGTATCACACAGACGAGAAGTACTTGGACCAGTTCCACGAGGTGATTTGATTGGCTTTCAATCCTCCCTTTACACATGTGATCCTTGGATGTCACATATCCAATGATATCTCGACATGTGACATCGGGATATAGTTGAGTGGTTTCAAGCTCAACCGCTTTTCCCCTCGATATCCATCTGAAGGCGCCATGTAGATCTGAGGAGAAACCATGGTAGTCCTATCGAATCGTTTCAAAAGATTAATTGTCACACTAAATCTGGGCTCGATACGCTCCATGACCGTCGATCTATGGCGTCTACAATCCTCTGAGTCTTTTCAAATTTATCTCCGCTAGATTTAGCCATGACCACTAAATGTGACCCTGCCTGCTAGTCTATCGCTCCCCTATACTAATTTAACCTCCTTCTAAGTCCCGAGTCTTGGATTCAAAAAAATTATTACAGTGATAACATGGGCTCCAACTGGGGATGCTATCCTCCCTGCGAGGTAGAAAATAATTCTTAGACCTGGTGCCTCCTCCATTGGGCTGCTCCCACAAAAAATGTGTATCTTATTTTGTCTTGCAGACAGAACGCCAGATATACTGCTAAAATCTAACTGAATACTTTATTTGGGAATTTGAATTTCAAAATGCTTGATCATCAAGCTTATTTCAACCTACCTACCGTAACTACTGAAGCGAAATTCCAGTCAAGTGAAATGAAAGTGCCAATGCAGCCACACCAATATTTTATCCGTTTCTTGTTTGATTTTCACATGTTTACTCCAAAGCCTATTCATCAACAACTCATTTTATAAGTTTGATATGAATCTGAATCTTATAATTTCAAAAATATTAGGATTGTTCACTGTTTCTAGCAAAATTGCAAAAGGATATTCCAACAAATGCATAAAAAAACAATCCTGTATCATTTCTTCCACTGCTTTCTTGTTTTCAGGTGATTCATCTTGTCGATTTTTATCAAGATAGTTCTAATAAAAACCTTCTGAATCGAAAGACAGTTCTAACTGAAATGAAACTTCTAGTATAAGGCAATCCATATCTAATACTCACATTTATTTTCCATCCTCTTCATTCCTAATCTTACAACCCATCCTCACATGTAGATTATGATTCTAAAGATTCTCCACAAAGCAATCCATAGCATCATGAAACACATGAGAGAACATTTATTTTTTACGATTTAAAACAGAAGGACATGCATCCTTCACAAGTGTTTATTGTTCTTGCTCTACTTCTTCAACCTTGAGAGTATTTTCAAATAAAATTGTAGCAACAGGTTTGTCTACCTTTCCATGCATCTCTAAAAAAACATTCATGCATTCTTGAACATATTCAAGTATGCTAGCAATATTATGTGTATCAAGGCTATCTTCTGGTTCATCAAACAATTCTAGTTTGGTTTCATCAATCTTCTATAAATTATCTTGAGGGTTGTCATTTTGACTTCTAAATGAATGACGGGGAATAATTTCTTGCTCATAATATTCTTGTAAATGTGGAAATCTAACAAAATGAACTATTTCACATTCTAGGGTGCTCATGGATGCATTTTAAAACACATGATTTGCAGAGGGATCAAACAGAACAACTACCCCCTCATTATCTTCCTGTATTTCTGAATGAAAAGTGGCATACTTTATTTTTTTTCTTTCCTGAAACTCTATAGCAGTCGTTTTCTCACTATTTGAAGTTTCCATCAATGCACTTTCAAAATCCTCATCCATGTCTAGGCCACATATAAATTTAACAATCACATAATTCAAAGGGGAATAAAGACAACTTTGAAACATTTTTTCTTGTTGGAAGTCTTGGTGAATCTCTTCCTCAAGTTCAGGAGAAGTAGAATGGTCTTTGAAAACAATCCCTTGATCAAATTTCTCTACTTTCTCATGATTTTCTTTTAACCATTCAAAGGAAGAAAAACATAATGGGAGATATTTTTCATTTTCAAATATACTGCTCTGTTGAAACTTAACCTCATACAGGAGGGTTTTTTATTTGAAACATTATTGACATTTTTCTTAAGCACTTTGAAAGAAGCAAAAAAAAATGGAAAGGTTCTTATTTCCGATTTAGTCATTTCTTTATTTCCTTCATTTAGAATTTTCTTTCAACAATTTAAATGAATAAAAGCATAGCGGTAAAGAATTTTCTTCAACTTGTTCAAAAAGTTCCTTTTTGCAATTGTGATATGCAAGCTGAGGGATCTCACTACACTACTGAAAAGGAGAATTTTCAAGGGGAGAACATGCATTTCACTATTCTAAGAATCCAACCTCATAATCCTCATCATATTCATCGTATATAGGAAAATCAACAACATTTACAATGTCATCTAGCAAGAAAAAACTTGGAGTATCAATTTTATCTTCAACAGACTGATTTGCAAACTCATCTTGTTGATTTTCCACAAATGATTATATGAAATGATAAACTTCATTCTTATCATTGGGTGGATGAGAAACCACATAAGTTGTTTCTCTTTTAATAAGTGGAATATAATCCTCTGCAAAATCATTAGCAATCAAAGTTTCAAGAGGACCAAAATTGTTATCAATTTTATACTCCAGATTCCGGTCAACTATTTTCAGTTCATATTCATCCTCATGACCTGTAGCAGTCAACCCTTCATTTAGAATCTGTTCACATGATAGAATATTGTGCCAAATTTCTTGAGCATCA
Source organism: Picea sitchensis (assembly GCA_010110895.2). Taxonomy (NCBI): domain Eukaryota; kingdom Viridiplantae; phylum Streptophyta; class Pinopsida; order Pinales; family Pinaceae; genus Picea; species Picea sitchensis. The sequence continues at coordinate 58,889 of SNQJ01S0015983.1, read as the reverse complement.
TTAAACATGTGGTGTAAGGTCTCAAGTTTCCGTTCCATCAGAAGGAAAGATACATATAGGTGAAGAGTAGTGGCATACTAGAGCATAGCAATAGCTTTAGTGGGTTGAATTTCTTTGGGAAAATCATAATAAATACTGGAGAACCTTCTACTGAAAGAGGAAATGGTGTAATTTATTTTCTCTTTCAAGGCATAAAATTCTGTAAGTTGAAAAACTAGAGATTTCTTCTTACCCCAAAACTTTGAAAAAGCACTCTTCAATTCTTCCCATGGGCTAATTGTCTCTCCCTTCAAATGTTCAAATCATTCTTTGGTATCCCCTCTCAAGGATTGAGAGGAATCCCTCATATAAACATCGTCATGGTCAATCTCAAACAAGTCTATAAAATGTTCAAACCATTGGAGGTGTTTTTTGGCTGTGATGGCACCAAGTTCTCCATCAAACACAGTTAGGTACTCGTAGTGATTGGGAGGAAAATCATGAAGGATGTGGGATAAATTTAAGGGTCTCTATCTATGTTGAATATTGAAGGGAGTTGGGTCAAGTATAGGAGGTGAAATATCAGCCATGGTTTCATGAGGCTCATCAACATGGTCATGGTCATAATATGGCTTGGATGGGAGGTTTTGGTCAAAATCAGTGAGAAACTGAGGATATATATATATATATATATATAAATTTAAGAGAAGGATATACAATTTCAGGATTATCATGACCATCATTTGAATGCAGTAGGTAAAGAAAAATTCATTTATCATGTTCAGGAAAGGACCAGAGGAAATTCACAACAAAATATAATGTCTTGGAAAAAATAGAAGTCCAGGTAATTGTTTTTCTTCATGGTATCCTTTCATACCTATGTCAAGGGGTCTCATATTCCATTAGAGTCTTTGAATTACATTTGAGGCTTGAGTGGAATCGCTAATAAAATCTTTAGGCGACTGAGTCTTTGGGCAGTGGGGTCATCCTACAAATTTTTAACTCTAGATTCTTGAAAATGGAGTCGCCAGGTGAATGATATACAACCTTTTATGTGTCTGGATACTTTTCATCATTAGTACTCAGATATGAACTTTGTCGTTTCTCCTAGGGAATATTTCACCTTCAGTCCTCGACAACGGAGCCAAAATATTAGCACTCTGTGAATTTTGTCCGGCTGATAGACAAACGAGAGAGGTAAATATTTCAACCAACTTTAGAGTTGGGCACTAGCCTACTCAACTCAAAGAGGGCTCTCTCATGTCACTTGATATATCTTTGGCAATCAATAGATAGATTTAGTTTTGTTTTGGGGGTTTTTATAAAGTTGTTGGTAGAGAAGGGGAGGAACACATAGGGCTATGGAGTCAAAAGAGAATAAAACAATAGTAGGCCATTAGAACCATCTAAAGGATAAAGGCTAAATGAGGCAATGAATTTGAGTTGTACATTGAAATTTGCAGGGTGTAAGAGGAAAGGGAAAATTAAGCAACTCCATCAGATCATTATTGAAATGAATTTTGAATTAGCTAGAAAGAGAATCACATAGTTTAAATTACTTTAGTCGAGACCATCATAAGATCAATTCTTGAACTTTGAATCTCCAATTTAAATAGAAGAATATGTAAATGGAATTTTAAGGACATAAGAAATACATACTATGAGATAAAACATAACTCATATCACAACCATTAGAATCTTTTCATAAAGAGTTCAAAAAGATTTTTTATTATATATTCAATTTAACTCCAGGAATTTACAAAGTTCTCATGCTACAAGGGTAGGAACCTCTATGGTCATACCAACCTTTCCTTTATCTTCATAATAATATATATAGATAAATTACATCTAGTATTCAAAACGAATTAACTTCCCCAAAATTCTAAAAATAGACATCAGTTACAAAAAGGAGTAATGTACAACAACTTTACTCCTATTTTATAGGGAGTGTGATAAACAAAACTGACATATTCAACATTTTGTATCCTAAATTCCACATGTTTGTATCACTAAAAAATTCTATGAAACACACTTAATTTAACCTGAAATCTATTTCAGATTAGCAATCTCTTCCTTTAAAGTCTTGAGCCAAGTAGGCTGGTTTTCTCCAACGCTTTCAACAGGTTCGACTTTGAACTTTTTCTTCCTTTGCTTGCTCCTTTTAGCCTTACCATATTATATGGGGCATCCATATGTGTGTCCATTTATGATCAAATCCTTTATAATAGTATTTAATCTAATTTGTCCACCAATCGCTGGGTCATCTGCAGATTTTGTATGAAATTTTGTTGCTAATATTTGTTTAATTAACTTCTCATTCTTCTTCATTGATGAATTTGTCATATTATTCAAATATCCCAGTTCAATAGAGGCCACTTGGTTCATCTTATCCATTTTCCCTAGTTTTGCAGAAAGCACGAGCTTTTATCCCTTAGTTGTACAGGAATTAGACGGACAATTTGACTTGTGAATACCCCGTTCCGAATTAAAACGTTGATCACCCGAAACAGAGTAATGTCACCCATGTTTTGAATGATAGTCATCATTAAGTACTAATCATAGGCTATTGACGATCGTCCATTCAGGGATACATCTTATAATGTTTGGCCTCTAAGTTCAAATGATGGGCCTTTGAATCAATCCTTTGGTGGCGCTCACTTGGTATCACACGAACGAAAAGTAATCATAATATTCTTGTAAATGTGAAAAGATAACAATATGAACTATTTCACGTTCTAGGGTGCCCATGGATGCATTTTAAAACCCATGATTTCGAGAGGGATCAAATGGAATAACTTCCCCCGCATTATCTTCCCGTATTTCTAATTGAAAAGTGGCATACTTTGTTTTGTTTCTTTCTTGAAACTCTATAGCTGTTGTTTTTTCACTATTTGAAGTCTCCATAGATGCAATTTCAAAATCCTCATCCATGTCTAGGCCACTTAAAAATTTGACAATCACATCTTTCATAGGGGAATAAATAAAACTTTGAAACATTTTTTCTTTCCAGAAGTCTTGGTGAATCTCTTCATCAAGTTCATAAGAAGGAGAATGGCCTTTGACAACAATCCCTTGATCAAATTTCTCTATTTTCTCGTGATTTTCTTTTAACCATTCAAAGGAACAAAAACATAACGGAAGATATTTTTCATTTTCAAATCTACTGTTCTCTTGAAACTTAACCTCATACATGGAGGGTTTTTTATTTGAAAAATTATTGACATTTTTCTTAAGCTCTTTGAGAAAAGAGACACACAATGACAAGGTTCTTATTTCTGATTTAGGCATTTCTTTATTTCCTTCATTTCTATCATATGCACATTTTTCCATTTCTTTGAATTGTTGAACATACTCTTTTTCACACTCATCTTCGATCAATCACTGTAATTTCTTGTCATTTTTTCCAGTCAATCAATGTGATTTGGTATCAACATACGTTCCTTTCCCTAAATGATGATCTTCAAATTTTCTTTCAACAATTTAAATTAAGAAAAGCATAGCGGTAAAGAATTTCCTTCAGCTAGTTCAGAAATTTCCTTTTTGCAACTGTCATATGCAAGCTGGTGGATCTTACTACACTGCTGAAAAGGAACATTTTCAAGGGGGGAACATGCAATTGGATGTTCTAAGAAGTCAACCTCATAATCGTCATCATATTCGTCGTATATAGGAAAATCAACAACATTTGCAATGTCATCTAGCAAGAAAAAACTTGGAGTATCAATTTTCTCTTTAACTGACTGGTTTGCAAACTCATCTTCTTGACTATCCACAAATGAATATATGAAATGATCAGCTTCATGCTTATCATGGGGTGGATCAGTAACCACATAAGTGCTTTCTCTTTTAATAAGTGGAATATAATCCTCTGGAAAATCATGAACATTCAAAGTTTCAAGAGGACCAAAATTGTTATCAATTCTATGCTCTAGATTCTAGTCAATTGTTTTCAGTTCATATTCATTCATATGACCCGCAACACCTAATCCTTCATTTCGAATTTGTTCACATGCTAGGATATTTTGTCGACTTTCATAAGCATCATTAAAAATTTGTTGTAAGGTCTCAGGTTTTCTTTCCATCAGAAGGAAAGATACATCTAGGTGAAGAGTAGTGGCATACTGGAGCATAGCAGCAGCTTCAATGGGTTAAATTTATTTAGAAAAATCATAATAAATATTGGAGAACCTTCGACTAAAAGTGGAAATAGTTTCATTGCTTTTCTTTTTCAAGGCATAAAATTATGTAAGCTGAAAGTTTAGAGATTTCTTCTTACCCCAAAACTTTGAAAAAACACTCTTCAATTCTTCCCATGCGCTAATTGTCTATGGATTCAAATGTTTAAACCATTCTTTGGTATATACTCTCAAGGATTGAGAGAAATTCCTCATACAAACATCATCATGGTCAATCTCAAACAAGTCTATAAAATTCTCAAACCCTTGGAGGTGTTTTTCGGATTTGATGGCACCAAGTTCTCCGTCAAACACAGGTAGGTACTTGTAGTGCTTATGAGGAAAATCATGAAGGATGTGGGGTAACTTTAAGGGTCTATATATATACTGAATATTGAAGGGTGTTGGTTCAAGTATAGGAGGTGAAATATCAACCATGGTTTCATGAGGCTCATCAACTTGGTCATGGTCATCATATGGCTTGGATGGGAGGTTTTAGTAAAAATCAATGATAAACTAAGGAAATACCTGTACAACTTTAAGAAGAGGATATACAATTTTAGGATTATCATGACTATCATTTGAATGTAGTAGGTAAATAAAAATTCTTTTAGCATGTTCAGGAAAGGACCAGATGAAATTCATAGAAAAAAATATAATGTCTCGGAAAAAGCACAACTTCAGGTACTTGTTTTTTTTCATGGTATTCTTTCATACCTCTGTCAAAGGGTCTCATATTACAAGGAGTCTCTTAATTGAATTTGAGGCTTGAGTGGATTCACCAATAAAATATTTAGGTTACTGAGTCTTTGGGAAGTGCGGTTGTCCTACAAATTTTGAACTCTAGATTCTTGAAAATGGAGTCTCAAGGTGAAGGATATACAACCTTTTCTTTGTCTGGATACTTTTCACCATTAGCACTTAGATCATAACTTTTGATTTCTCCCAAGGAAGATTTCATCTTCGGTCCCCGGAAATGACAAATGAATGTTAGCACTCTGTAAATTTTTTCTACCTGATAGAAAAATGACAGAGGTAATTGTTTCAACCAATGTTAGAGTTGGGCACTAGCCTGCTCAACTCAGAGAGGACTCTCTCGTGTCACTTGGTATATCTTTGGCAATCAATGGCTAGATTTGGTTTTGTTTTGGGTTTTTTTTTAAAGTTGTTGGTAGGGAATGGGAGGAACACTTAGGGATATGGACTTGAAAGAGAATAAAACAATAGAAGGCCATTCGAACTCTCCACAGGATAAAGGCTAAATGAGGCAATGAATCTGAGTTGTAAATTGAAATTTGCAGGGTTTAAGAGGAAAGGGAAAAACAAGGAACTGGATCAGATCATTATTGAAATGAATTCTGAATTAGCTAGGAAGAGAATCAGATAGTTTAAATTACTTAAGTCGAGAGAATCATAAGATGAATTCCTGAACTTTCAATATCCAATTTAAATAGAAGACGATGTAAATGGAATTTTGAAGACATAAGAAATACATACTATGAGATAAAACAAAACTCATATCACAACCATTAGAATATTTTCATAAAGAGTTCAAAAAGCTTTTGTATTATATATTCAATTTAGCTCCAAGAATTTACAAAGTCCACCTGCTACGAGCGCAGGCCCCCCTCCGATCAGTACAAACCTTCCTTTATCTTCGTAATAATATATATAGATTAATTACATCCGGGATTCAAAATGAATCAACTTCCCCAAAGTTCTAAAAATGGACATCGGTTACAAAAAGGACTAGCGTACAACAACTGTACTCCTATTTTATAGGGAGCTTTATAAACAAAACTGACATATTCGATATTTTGTATCGTGAATGCCACTTGTTTGTATCACTACAAAAATCTCTGACACACACTTAATTTAACCTGAAATCTATTTCATATTAGCAATCTCTTCCTTTAAAGTGTCAGGCCAAGCAAGTTGGTTTTCTCTAATGCTTTCAACAGCTTCAGCTTTGACCTATATGTTCCTTCGCTTTCTCCTTTTTCCCTTACCAAATCGCATGGGACATCCGTCTACGTATCTATTTGTGATCAAATCCTTCATAATAGGATTTAATCTAATTTCTCCACCCGACCCCGGTTCGTCTGCAGACTTTCTATGAAATTTTGTTTCTAATATTTGTGCAACCAACTTCTCTTTATTCTTCATTGATGAATTTGTCATATAAATCGATTATCCCAGTTGACTAGAGGCCACTTGGTCTGTCTTATCCATTTTCTCTTGTTTTGTAGAAAGAACAAGCTTATATCCCTTAGTTGTGCAAGAATTAGACAGACAATTTGATTTGTGATTACCTCATTCTTGATTAAAACGTTGATCACCCGAAACAGAGTAATGTCGCCCATGTTTTGAATGATATTCATCATTAAGTACTAATCATAGGATATTGATGATCGTCCTTGCAGGGATACGACCTATCACGTTCGGCCTTCGAGTTCAAATGATGAGCCTTCAAATCATTCCTTTGGCGGTGCTCAATTGGTATCACACGGACGAAAAGTACTCGGACCAGTTTCACGAGGTGATTTGACTGGCCATCAATCCTCCCTTTCCACATTAGATCCTTAGATGTTACATATCTAATGATATCTCAACATGTGACATTAGGATATAGTTGAGTGGTTTCAAGATCAATCGCTTTTCCCCCTGATATGCATCTGAAAGCGCCACGTAGCTCTGAGGCGAAACCATGGTATTCATATCGACCCTCTTTCTAAATACTAACCCTCGCACTAATTCTGGGCCAAATACACTCCACGACCATCGATTTGTGGCATCTATGATCTGTCGAGTCCCATCAACTTTATCTCCACTAGATTTATCCCATACCACTAAATGTGACCCTACCTACTAGTCTATCGCTCCCCTATACTGATTTAGCCTCCTGCTAAGTCCCGAGACTTCGAGTACAAAAAATTATTACAGTGATAACACGTTCTATATGTCGAGACAAGTTCTCTCTTTTGGTACCCAAGATTGAGTATGGCGGTGGATTTGTAGACTTTGTTCTGTAGGGACACCTTTAAAAATTCCACTTCTTGATAGTAGACCCATTCTTTACAAGTATTTTAGCATGGGATTACATGAGTTGGGAATTAAATATGTGTACATTGGTAATACAGTCATGTCTAGATTGGTATGACATCAGCATGATGATCCCTTTCGGATATTAGCATGCGACCCTGGGATTACAAGGTTGGGCCTTTCAATGACTGATAGAGGTGAGTGGATCATTTCATAGGGAAATCATTCATATTTTCCATTGAGCTTCAGTCTTGAGTAGAGAGTTTCACTTTTTAGTGATTCGTTGAGGTCTTGTAGCTGTTCACTTTGGTGGTAGTATGTTCAGTTAGAGGATGCCATGTTTCTCTTGGAGTGGTCATGAAGGTCAGGATCATTTTCTTTCGAGGTTGACTGTTAATTTCAAGATTTATGTCATGAGATGCATGAGAGTGGATCCCTAGTGGAGATACTCGTTGAGGGGTTGACCCATTTTTTGTAGTACCATGTTTCTCTATCCATTGGTAACATTCAAGAGGATACTTTTTATGCCAGTACCTCACCATACAATGAGTTGAGAGGAGGGTGCTTCACATATTCCAAATTGGTTTGTAACCCAGGTATGATATTCAATTTCAGTTAGGTTCATTTGTGGGAGTGTCAGGGTTTAATGGGATTTCTTGAGGACAATCAATATTTCGGAAGAGAGGAATTTCATGTCCCCATTTTTGGATTCACTTATTAAGCGGTTAGAGTCACTTCAGGATGCTTGAGTCAACCAAGTTAGAGGGTGAGACTATGTTATCAGTGAACTAAGAGGGTTTGGATTCATTTTATGGGGCCGAACTTAGTTCATTTACCATTATTCACCATCACAATCATTTCTGCAAAAGTTGTTCTTGGTTCCGTCGCATTTAGACAAGTTTCGTAAAATGGGGTTATTAATGGGAATATTTTAATTAATCACACTAAAGGTACTATTTGGATCTTGTTTATTGGAAAAATAAATTAGTTTAATAGATCTTTGGAATGGAGGAAAAAATATATACAATATGGGATGATGAAAGTGACTTTGAGTGGCCATAGAAATCATACAAGAGAATTAATTTTTGACAGGTAAAACTCCAAGGGCACACAAGTGAAAGAGTTTCTAGTGCGTGATGGTTATGACAACTATCCAAGGCTCCGACAATATATCAGAGACCCAACAAAATTACCTATAAGGCAAGGAGAGTTTTCTACAGAGAATGAAGACACTTCATACATAGATATCATCCCATTATGATGAGTATTTCCACCAAGGAGAACTTTGCAGTCATTCCCGACAATTGTGCAAGGTATTTTTGAGTGCATGCAACTCATTCTTCCCTGCATCGAGTGGATCGAACCAACATATCTCATATCCATCCATATACATTAATTATTGATATTTATCAATATATTTCTTTGTATTCCAGCAATATCTCCATATATAAAGAGCTAGTTGAAGAGTTTTTCTTGAGTTTCAGGCACTTTATCTTATATTGTCCATAATTTTGTTTAACAAAATCATTGAGTTGGTTATGGTTCCACATATATTTTCATGGACTATATTAAACATTTAAACACAACAAAATGCATGCAGAAACCTTTGAAAATCAATCAGAATCCCCCAACGTATTAGATCTACAACCAAAACCCCAGTTATTAATAGTCTATATCTAGATCTAGGATCTGGGATATTGCACTGCTACCATATATGAATACATGACCCTCTACAATATTCACCATTTATATAGGATAGTATTCTAAATACAAATTATCTTCAATAGTCAATTAAACAACTTGACCTTACATAAAAATAACCTGTAATTAACACTCCCGGAGCACGACCAATCACATTATCTTGACCTTATAAAAAACAAAATGTAATCAATGCTCCTGGAGCATGAGGAGTCGCATTAGCATATAACACACTTAGACATAACTAAATCATAAGTTGTTCTTCTCCGCACTACAGCTCGTCAAGAAACACTAACTTAATTATGTTAGTCTATTTGATAATTGGCTGGTTCTTTGTGGCTCTACATTACTTGACTTTTGCACACTATACTAGAAAAAAAACACACACTACAATAGAAAATAGAAAACCCACAACACACAGTTTGTCCCCATAAGGATTGAATATCCAAGGGCACTAGACAGGCTATCAAACAAATTATGGCCCACCACATCCATTTCTTTTAATACTGGATACACTACAAGATACATATATATATTCGTTGCATCTCCTTTAATATGGCCGCTGAGATCTTGTACAAAGAAAATAAATTTGAGATACTCTTCTTTGTTGTTCCAGGTACTCACTTTAATGGAAACATGGAATATACATGTGCATCATAGGAATACACCCGTAGTTTACATATCACTAGGTAATTCATGTTCCACCGAGTGAACAAAACACATAGCACATATCTGTTGGATCTATCATGAGGTCTTAAATTTAGTCAGGAATAATGAAGTTTCAACCACATTATGCCTCTTTTATTTCTCAAAAAAGGAAAACCAAATGAATGCACCTATATGGAGGTTGAAACTACAATATAGTTCATGACTTCCACGCATCCACTTGATTTTTATATCCCACTCAATTTCCATAATTTCCCCAATGGTTGACCCTTACACTAATGGGACCATCCCCCTCTCACAGGAATCATAGATGATGATGGGAAACTGACTATCATTCCCTGCAGTGGCTAGCAATGAATGCACACTCACGACTTCAACACCGTAATCTGTCACACAAAACACAAAACAATATTTTCTCATACCATAAATCCACACACACCTGTACTAATCTATGTACATAGGATCAATGCTCACATCTCTTTCACATCTTCCTAGCCATCCTATGAGGTATTTAAGCCAATACAGTCTCTAATACTAAAAAAAAAATAGAGAAGAAGGAATTTTCACACACACAGAAACTATAGTTTTCTTATATATCATTTCTTCACACAAGTTACATATTTATACAGATAGTAAAATTCTATAGATCCATGAATTATGGATCTAGAACACTAATAATAGATTATAAACCATACAACCAAATCATAACCTTATTCCAGTAATAACTTATTATGGTTCCAATGACAACCAATTACAAATAATTTCTAAATTATTCCAACTATGAATTCATAATAGGATGCAAGCCAAAATTGGATATTGCTAAGACTTGTTTCTTTGCAGACGATAATAGAAATCTAATATGCACATGGAAATTGTTGGAAAGTTTACATGTTTTACCCATGATAAAAATGTTCAAGTTGTAAATTCATAATAACATCCAAGCTATGAATTCATTCTTCTCAATGATGTTGACGCTCAATAGTGCAGTTCCTATGATCAAGTCCAGCACATACCAGCACAGGTATATTCTTTAACGTTGGTGTTATCCTTAACACAACAATAAATATGTATACATGTGTAAAATAATCTAAGACACCCTCAGAAATGTGAATCATTCAAATTGTAGGTGGGTTAAGACATTGGTGTGAATTTTCATCATGCCTTGGTTTGGACGTCATATGATCACAACTGTTATCACTTAGTTTGGAGGTCATATGATTCCTATGCGTGCATTTTATAGTAATCTTGTTTTACCATCAATTCTACAAAATGTCTTGAACTTGGGTTCCAGGTACAACTCATTTTCCATTTCAGAATGCACTCACGATGATGTAGATCGATTCAAATTGTTATTAAATTAACCTAAAAACTTAGGTCACTAAATTTAGAGCTATATAGAAGCATGGGTGTGTGTTTCCATTAGGGAAGTTTCTATTGATTTGGTCTCTCAATTTATATTATAGAGTATATTTTACCTCTTTTACACAAAAAACACTTTTATGTTTGTAAACAAAACAATAAATATGTATATAGGTGTAATATAATCTAACACACCCTTAGAATCTTGAATCATGCAAATTACAGACCTGTTAATACCTTGGAGTTCATGTTTCATCATGCCTCGGTTTCATGCATTTTTTAGCACGTTTTCCTTTATTCTTTTTGTTTTGCATTTACAATAGAGTTATGTATTTAGAAAAATTATGCACATTTGAATGGTGTTCATAGGAATATGAATTAAAATGTATGTTGACCCATTGTCTAAGATGAATGTTGACACCATAACTTCTACCAACCTTTATTTAATGGTTCTTATTTTTTATCTTTAAGAGTCATTTTAGTATCTCATGATTTTCCTATTATAAAGTAATATTTTTATATGTAATGTTTATTATATTGTAGTAGGTTGGTCATGGGAAGGCACTAGCCTCGGAGCAGGGAAAGGACCAATGATATACATATCCATTTAAAGTGAATTTTATCATTTTTTTTATAATTAAATTAACTCATTATTTTGTTGATATATGTAGTTGTTGACACCTAACATACTTGAAAATATTGACAACGATGAAAATATTTTTGAATTGGACCCAATTGAGACAGTTAAAAAGGTTCCGAGGAAAAAAACATTGGACTTGTTGAATGGTTTGTGCATGAACAAATGGAGGATACTAAACCAAGATGCAGAGTTTTGATGCAGGAAATAAAATAATCTATGGTAAGTGTTATCTTTTAAAAAGGTTATTTATGACATATGTTCATTTATGAGTTTTATTTTACTACTTTAATATGATATGAATAAAAATTTTCTCTTTTTATATGAATTGTTTAGAAAACTTCAAGAGCCTTCTCCTGAGGATGGTATAGGTAGTAGTGATGCTCAAACACCAAAATGTCCTACCACGAGAGACATACCCATGAGGATATTGGGATCTCCTCTTGTGGCTGACAACCCCATGATTGAGACAACTGGAAATTTTTGTGATCATAACACACCCTTAGCACGGTGCATACCTGACCAATAAGTTGTGGTGGAGATAAGTTAATTGGTGATTCTAGAAATTGATTTCCTATATCATTACGTGTTACCAGCAAGGGAACATGACCAATTACCTTTTTTGTGGATGAGAACATGTTAATATAAAGATACAAAAAATCCCAGGTATTTATTAATGTTTTAATTATTCCCTGTTATCTAATTGAAGCATAATTATCTATGGTTATTTTAAATTAATGATCATAATATTATTCTACATGAAACAACACTTTTTTTAATAATATGAGTGACAAGGCCTTACACATTTTTGGTCCCACCATACACACAAGATGGAATGCTCAGAATCCTAGTTTGAAGAAGGAGCTTATTGACCAATTTCTCATCTTCTTTGGTGATTCCTTCAACAACATTAGAGTCACCTCATTGGATGATACATATATAAAATATGTGAGAGACCAATATAGGGTTCATATGCAAAAAAAAACCTAGGTATGAGTTTCCTTCAATGATTCCCGACATTGAGTGGAAGATTCTATTCAAGGATGCAAAGGAGAATATAATGAGAAAACAAGGAAAGCCACCAGCTGGACCAGAAAGGTATATCATATTTTGAATTTAGTATGTTGAATTATAGTTAGTTATGTATAATAATTGTGATATACAATATACTGGAAACTTTTTCTAGGCTCCCATACATGTCAAAATAAACCAAGGAAAGACTATAAAAACAAAGGCAACACAAACTTGGCCAGGGTGGTTATGTGAAACTTAAAGCATGAATTTTAAGTACCAAATAACTAAACCATATCATTTATATCATCATCCAAATTTTATTTAATTCCATTCAATAAGAAAAATTTAATATCTTTTGCAATGCAGGGGGCTCAATTCAAAACCGTGACCATGGAAGAAGACCTATGAATTGGTTTCAAATGAAGATTTCAATCCATGGTTGAACGCCGAAAAATCACGTGGAAAGAAAAATATTCCCATTTGAATGAAATCATAAGTAAAATACATGGACTTTAATTGTTGATTACTTGTAAAATATATTCACAATTTATTTCACCCATAAATGAATGTGCCTTTATGTTTTAAGCAAGAGAGAAACAACAATAATAAGGGAAACATTGGACAACAACCCCATGATAGTGGAGTGTATTTTGATGATGGTGATGTGCATCCCGACCATGAAGGTGGAGTGAATATTGATAATGGTTCTGTGTAACACTGCAATTATGGTGGAGTGCATCTTTATGATGGTGGTGTTCAACTCCACCATGACAATGGAGTGTAGCCTGATGATGGTGGTGTGAATCTTTGATCCGGATTTGCGAGTGAAATGAAATGAAACCATAGATTTATAATGTTAAAAAAAAGAAACAATGAATAATAATAGAGATACAGTAAAAATTGACTTCTGTTAAATAAGAAATATGTTGAAAATTGTAAAGTGAAGATTGAAAACAAGCTTGCTAGAATGGTGGCATCTTATCTCTGAGAAGAGATGTGACGGCTATGCTCATTCGCAAGAAGATGAATAAAATGAGGATATGAAGGAATTTTTACAATAAATATAAATTCTGAAGCCATATGCATAGAAAAACCTAACCCTAGGAGATGAAGCACCAAAATTCATGTGGGCCCCGTTGGGGTAAGTTAGTACATTAACTATCTGGGATCGTAACTTTTTCATATGATCTATGTTTAGGGCACCTGATAGCTCGCTGGAAAGGTATTGAAGAGTGGATTCATTTAGGGGGATAAATTAAAGTGATTCATTGAGGTTACTAATAATGAAAAAATGTCTTGTATGCCCTCAAAATGGCCCAAAAAGTTTGGGAACCGCAAAACTACTAAAAATAGTAAGTTTCCAAGAAACTCGTTTTGATCCAGTCGGACAAGGTGGGTGGCCACCAAGATACTCCTAGATCAATCGTCGCCCCTTATGAAGTAATGGTATCCATTGCATTTAGTTCCCCAATAAAATGAGTAATTTATTTTTCAATTTGGCCCCAGGTGAGACACTTGCCTTGGAGTAGGAGCTTCCTTTCTTTAACAACCTGATAAAGTTGAATCCTCTGTTGGTGAGTTCCCTTGACCTATGTGTCCAAAATATGATCAGTGGATGCATGTTCCATGAAGTCAGGGTTGATATTTGTTTGTGCCAATTATTCTTCTATCTCCGAGGTGTCCAATAATGGTGTAAAATAAGGTCGAAGGAGGTCCACATTGAACATTGTGTGTTAGCCAATGAAGGGGGCCAGGTTGAGCTCAAAAGAATTGCCACCCAAAAGCTTGGTAATCGTGTAATTCCCATAGTGGAGTGGATGAAGATTTTGAGGGGGCCTTGTAAGGCATTATTTCTACAAGTGCAACCAAACTTTGTCTCCCACCCAAAATTGGTGTGGCAGCTGATGTTGATCATGGCCATGATGGTAATTGGCATTGGAATTCTCTAAAATATCCTGAACATGTTGGTGGATATGATGGATCTTCTCAATGAATTGGGTGGCTTTGTCAGATGTAGTTGGAGCATGCGACAAGTCTTCTTGGGCAGCCGCAAGGGATAATGCAACATCCATGGGACACAATGGTTGAAATCCCAACCCTGCATGAAAGGGGTTGTGGTTGGTTGAGCTATTTATGGATTTTTTGTAATTGTGATGAAAATAAGGAAGAATCTCATCCTAGGTGAGAGGGTTCTTGGAATTGTACATGTGCAGGGTATGCACAATCATTCGGTTGATGAACTCAATTTGTCCATTCATCCGGGGGTGGAAGCCAGTGGACTTGGTGAGCTTGGTGTCGAGCAGTGACTAGAGTCTTGACCAAAATTTGTTCAGTAATCGACTGTCTTGATCTGAGATAATGCTTTGTGGGATCCCAATGTGTACCCACACTCGTTCAAAGAAAATCTTAACAGTGTCCTCCACCGTGATTCTCTTCTTGTAGGTGGCCAAATTCACCATATTGGAAAAGCAGTCAACAACCACAAAAACACAATCATTTCCCCGCTTGGTGGAAGGAAGGCCTGACATGTATTCCATTGAGATGGATTCACTGGGCATGTTAGGAGTTGGCAGAGGAGTGTGCAGGCCTTGTTTCTTAATGGTCATTTTGGTAATAGTGCAGGCAGTGCAGGAACAAATATACTTGTTGATATCATGTCGAAGTTTCAATGAGTAGAAATGTCGCATAAACACTTCCACTATCGTTTTCATGCTGAAGTGTCCTTCCACCTGGCTGAAGTGGGCTTCCCAAATCATCTTCTCTCCCTCGTTTGAAGGAATGAAGAGATGGACATGATGGCACAACAACCCATCCTGAATATTGAAATTATTGATATTTGTGTTTGAGCCCAACATCTGGCAGGTGTTGGGGAAGTTAGGATCCTTCTCACAGAGTTGGGGCCATCGAGATATCTCATGCTTGCAATATTATAGGAGTTTGGTGAGTTTCATGACTGAATTTCATTGAGGAATTAAGCGAATCGATCGATACTTCCTATTTTATAGTTTATGTTGAGGTGGAACTGCTGCAAATATCTGGACCACTTTTGATTTGAGGTCATTCTGCAATTTTCCTTGTATCTGCATGAACTGTAGTGGATTATGATCAGTGTGGATGACTGTCTCTTTCTCGATAATGTAATTCCTCCACTAGTGGAGTACATTTCTTTTTCATAAGTAGGGTACTTATGGATGAAATTTGATAGTGTATCATTATGATAGGCAACGGGGTGGTTGTGCCAAGTGAGGACCGCACCCACAACATAGTCTGAAAGATATGTCTAGATCTCAAAGGGTTTTTGTAGGTCAGGTAATGAGAGAACTAGGTTTGAACACAAGTGTTTCTTCATATCATCGAACTCTTTTTGTTGGGACAGGCCCCACATAAAATTTTCCTTGCCACTAACTCTAGTTAGTTGACTAAGGGCCTGTGCAATATGGGAGAATCCCACTATGAACCTGCAATACAAATTGGCAACGCCTAAGAAGATTCAAATCTTAGTGAGCATGGTTGGGGATGGCCAGTCAAATATGAATGGTATCTTGGATGGATAAACATGCACAACATGCACATCAACAATGTAGCATAGGTACTGGACCTTGTCCATGCTGAAGGAGCATTTTTCTAATTTGGCATATAGCTTGTGTTGCGATAGAGAGTGAAAAACCTATTGAATATGATGCAAGTGTTCTTCCCAAGTCTTGTTGTAGATGAGTATGTCATCCAAATACACCAGCACAAAATAATTAGTGAAAGGCTCCAGGAGATCATCTATCAACCTCATGAAAGTTGTTGGGGCATTCGTCAAACCAAAGGGCATGACCACCCATTCAAAAAGACCTTCTTTTGACTTGAAAGTTGTTTTCCATACATTTGTCTGTTCTATTGGGACCTGATGGTAGCCAAACTTTAGATCAATCTTACTTTATTATTTGGACCACTTGAGATAATAAAGGAGATCGTCAATTTAGGGAATGGAGTACTGGTTCCTGACTGTGATTTTGTTTAGGGACTAGTAGTCAATGGAGAGTCACCAGGTACCATCTTTCTTCTGCACCAACACGATTGGGCTTCCACAAGGTCACTATATCGGTCATATGTGCCCCTTTTGGATAATTTCTTGGATCTGATGCTTGATATCCTCATTTTCTATCAAAGAGTGATGATTGACTGGCCCATTCGGTAGCGGTGCACCGGGGGTCAGATCAATGGGATGCTTGACCTAAAAGTGAAAACCTACTCTAATAGGTGATGACAAGATGTGGATGCAACCTTTCACTTACTCTGAGAGAGAATAACGAAGAAGAGAAACTTACTACTCTCAGAAATGATCTTCCTCCATTACTTGGTAGAGACCAAGGAAATATCAGTAGGTGAGACTACCTAAGGTATTGTGTACAATTTCTTGTTCAAAGTAATAATAACACTATGAGGCCTAGACTTGTATACAACATGACATTTCCATAAATAAGGTTGGACCAAAATAACATCACAAACTTCAAGGGGAGAAACATCACACAATACATCATCTTTGAATGGTTTGATATCGTATGACATGCGACATTGTTGGCTAACGTGAAGATAGTTTCCTTGATGGAGCCATCCAATGGTGTAGGGATGCGGGTGCAATGTTGTCAGCATGACTAGTCACTTGACAAACTATGTTGAGATGATCTTCTTCTCACTACCACTATCAATGATGAAATGCAGCATAGTGCCTTTCACCCACATATGTGAATGAAAGAGGAGCTCACCTTCGTTTGGCTCATCAATTTCACTAGGATGGAGATTGTTGGTAACAACGATGGCATTGGGTTCTAGGTCAATGATCTTTCTCCCCTTTTCTAGTTTTAACTCAGAGTCAGAACCCACATATGATTAAGAGGATTTTACTCCAACCACCAATGACTGCTTTGAGTGAGAATAAACAGTGTTATGCCAAGAGCTCTTATGGAAGTCGCACCACTTCCCAGTATCTTTCTTCGTCTTCCCATTGTCCTTGTTTGCTTGTGGCTTGGAATGGTTTTCATGAGGTTTCCCATATTTTATGTTTCCTTTGTTCTATGGGTTAGGGATGACCTTTCCCTGATTCTGTTGTGAGGGGTTCCTAGACCCAAACTGTTGTGTATGTTGTTTCATCTTCTGCTTGATTTTGACGAAATGTCGATAGGTCGCGCCCAAGGAAGACATGTCCAAAACCTCCATTTTTTCTGGATGTATCTATGCATACCTCCACGATACTTGAGCATTATATGTCACTCAAAATATTTGATACCCAACTTGGTGCAAAGGGTATGGAAGGAATTGGTGAACTCTGGCACTGTTTGGTCTCTTTCTTGTCACAGTGTGGTCCATCTTGTACATACAAGTCATCATAACTTCCAACAGGGTAGTATTGTTCCTTAATTACATCCCTAAAGGAATACCAATTGGGTGAAATTGTAAATAATTTCTATCCCTCTCTTTCATTTTTCTCACAGAAAGTCTCCCACCAATATTTGACATGGAGGATTGCCTCGAGCAGTGMAAATTTAATATTTTATCTATTGAAAWACTTGTGGATAGGAAAATACCCTTCTAGAAGGTTTAACCATTTATCTATGACATCTGCATCTATTTTACCTTCGAATATAGTAATATCAAAGTTGATATGTACATTGAAGGGGGTGGTGGTTCCGTTTGAGGTGGATGTGTCGTGTGTCGATAGTCGTAGAACGATTTGTTAGAGGTTGTCCATCATCTCATTTCTTTGTCCGCTCAAGGGATTCCTAGAGCAAGATTTTGAAAGGATCTCATGTCGCGCCATATTTATTGTCTCCCTCCATCGAATGTTTCTTGGGCGTACGAGAGTAGTTGTCCTCAATAGAAACAATCTCAACACCCAACTCTCTATACCTTGACTGCGTCAGGCATATGCATTAAAAAAAAGACAAGGATAAGACCACTTTGATACCCCTGATCTAGATTTATGAGTGGAACAAAATGAAACCACATATTTATAACATTAACATAGAGACATGGGGAATAATAACATGTATATCGTAAAACTTGACTTCTATTAAATAAGAAATATGTTTAAATCTGTAAAGTGCAAATTGAAAGCAATCTTACTAGAATGGTGGCAACTTATCTCTGAGAAGAGATGTGACAGCTACGCTTATTCAAAATAATATGAGTACAATGAGGTTCTAAAGGCCTTTTTACAATAAATATCAATGCCAAAACTCTAGACACGAAAAATCCTGACCCTAGGAGATAAAGCGCCAAAAGCCATGTGGACCCCGTTGTGGTAAGTTAGTTCATTAACTTCCAAGGGTTGTAACTTTTGCATGCGATCTCTGTTTAGGGAACACAATAGCTTGTTGGAAAGGTATTGACAAGGAGATTCATTTAGATTTATCAATGAGAGCCTCCAACTATCATTAAGGTTCTATATGATGAAAAACCATCGTTTATTCCCTCAAACTGGCAATAGAAGTTTGGGAACTGCAAAAATGCTAAAAGCAGTAAGTTGCCAAAAAAAATGTTTTGAACCAGTCAGACAATGTGGGTGGCTACCGATATCCTCTTGGATTGAACTTGGCCATGATGAGTATTATGGTTATAAAATCATAACTATGGATTAATAAAATTATTAATATTTACTTGCAGTTGGCGTCCTTATAATTTTTTTTGTCTCCATGGTAGAGAATGTAGATGAGAATGCTTGGACTGAGTAGGAACACATGACATTTTAACCAATGGAGTTTACTACTTAAGCTTCTAAAGAACATTGTAATGATATTTGCATTAATGAATTACTTCTGTGAGTAATAACTAAACATATTAATTTAACTATTTTTTTTATATTAGTTGAGGTCTCTCAGCATGACCTACATGTGGTGTAAATTACCTAACTATAAGTACAGTGTATCATAGCATGTGTATTGAATCAACACCAAGAGAGGTCCCAACAACTTAAGTAGATCTATAAATGGATGAGCCAATAAAGAAATTTCTGAAAACTAAAAAACTTAAAAATAAGCGATTATATATAATATAACATGTATATTGAATCAACACCAAGAGAGGTCCCAACAACTGAAGTAGATCTAGAAATGGATGAGCCAATCAACAGAATTATGAAAACAAAAAAATATAGAAAGAAGTGATTGTATATATTATGATAAAAAACATGTATAGTGGAAACCTATTTTGATGATAAAATATATTAATATATATTATTTGTTTCTAGCTTTTTTATGGATGTATGTTATATGTTTCGTATGTAAAAAACCACATAGCTTCACACACATTCTTTATTTCATTTACCTTTAAAAAAAAAATTCTACTTTCTATGCATGAATCGTACTATGCCATGAACAAATTTTGGAAAGGAGCGAACAAGATTACAAATTGTGAATGCTGAAAAACCCGTACTGTCATTTGACAATCAAGACAAGACTATCAAAATTGAATTCTACAACAAAAAGTATTGGATGAAGCTGCAGGAAGTATTTAAATTAATCAAAACACAGGAGTGTAAGGATATATAAACAATTGGAAGATGAAATGAGGGATCAAGCACCTGTAGACTCTCAAAATTGAACAAATACCTATAGGCTCTCGAAATTGAAATCTCTGCCAGGAAGCATCAGATATAGCTTCAGGGTTTGTTTCAAATAATCCAAATCTTCAATCAAAATTCAGGAGTGTTCAGACCTTCAAACAATTCGGAGATGGTACCTTGGAACAAATACACATAGAAGTCATCAATAAATACAATAGAATGCCCCTGTTATGTACTTCAATAATATCTAAGGTCAACCACATTGCTTGATGAAACAAGGGATAACCAATCCGGTAAAGCCTTTCAGGACCAAATAAGGGCAAAAAGACTCTTAAGCGAATGCCTTGGTAAGGAATTTGAATGCTGATGATGGTCCATGGATCCGAAAGATCTCTCAAATTACTATACAAGGTACTTCTACAAGTCTTCAGATGCATATTTGATGTACTTCTCTGTATGTCTTTCACTATCCCAGTGATTCATGTATCTTCCCTGAAAGGAATGGTAAACAGGTAGCAGTTTCTTAGTAATGGAGATTTGCAGCACTTCGCGAAGCTCACAATCAGGCAATGTCCAAGTTGTTTGAGTCTTGTAAGCCTCTTCAAATGCATGATTGAATTTCTTGAATCTCTCTTTAAGTTATTTTGACACGGTACCAAAAACGTTCCCTTTAGAATATAATTGTGCATCTTTGAGGCAATCTAATACCTTGTTCGAGGAAGCTCT
The DNA here is from genome assembly GCA_010110895.2 of Picea sitchensis. Classification (NCBI taxonomy): domain Eukaryota; kingdom Viridiplantae; phylum Streptophyta; class Pinopsida; order Pinales; family Pinaceae; genus Picea; species Picea sitchensis. The sequence continues at coordinate 38,044 of SNQJ01S0015983.1, read as the reverse complement.
CTGATAATTCATTGCAAGCTTCATGACCTGACCGCAATGTTTCTTCAGCTACTCATCACACAGATGAGCTTGGATATGTCCTTTAATTTCTAAACAATATAATGGATATTGTTCATCAGAAAGGACTGTTCATTGACTCATATATTTATGAAGAACAATATCCATTATATTGTTCATAAAGTGAAGGATAGCTCGAAGGTCATAGCGCATCTGGGTGATGATTAGGTGAAGAAACATTGCGATCAGGTCAGGCAGCTTGCAATAAATTATCAGAGAGTTTCCTGGGACAAGGTATTAGATTGCTTCAAAGATGCAGGATTCTATTCTAAAGGGAACGTTTCTGGTGCTGTGTCAAAAGAACTTAAAGAGAGATTCAAGAGATTCAATACTACATTTGAAGATCTTTACAGGACTCAAACAACTTGGATAGTACATGATTGCGAGCTTCGCGAAGAGCTGTGGATCTCCATTACTGAGAAAATGCTTCTTTCTTACCTTTCCTTTCAAGGAAGGTACATGAATCAGTGGGATAGTTAAAGACATGTAGAGAAGCACATCAAATATACATCTGAATACTTGGATAAGTACCTTGTAGAGTTTTTTGAGGGCTCTTTCGGATCCATGGACCACCGTCAGCGTTCAAATTCCTTAGCATCACATTCTCCTCAGAGTCTTTTTGCCCTTATTTGGTCCTTAAAGGCCTTACTACGTTGGTTATCCCTTGCTACATCAAGGAATGTGGCTTACCTTAGATATTATTGAGGTACACTGGCAGGGGCATTCTACTGTATTTGTAGATGAATGCTCTGTGTATTTGGTCCAAGGTACCATTCAACAAAAAAATTAACAGAGTTTATAGGTCATTGAATAGGTGGTCAATGTTATTTAATGTCCTAGTCGGCACCGACATACCGTGCTTTCGAAACCGTATACTGTGCTTTCCTGTTCTTGTCCGTTTAGAAAACCCACCTGTAAAATTAAATAAAAGAGAAAAAAAAAACTATGAAGTTGGAGTAAATTGTTAAATGGAAAACTAATTAACTTAGAAAAACTAAAAATCATGATCATGCATGATCATGCACAGGGTTTTGACATATCTCGCTTAAACAGACCTTCTGAACTGGTTACTTGTTTCTCGTTCAATTATTTCAAAGAATGTTCCTATGCTTTAAGAATTACAGATTTACTCATTTTCAGGAAGCATGTGGTCATGGAGCGATTACACGATTACATGATTACAACGATTATACGATTACCTTTGATGATGTCAAAACACAATACTGCAACGTCCTCGATAGATAGTTGATGATGTCAAAACACAATACTGCAACGTCCTCGATAGATAGATGTGCTTATAAAAAATAAATAAGAACGCATTTTCACACACAAATTATATTTTTCTCATGTAACATTGCTTCACACAAGTTATATATTTATAGGGATAGTAGAATTCTCTAGATCCATGACTTGTGGATCTAGGATTCTAATAATAAATAAGATACTCTATAACTAATTGAAAACGTTATTCCAATAATAACTTCTTGTTGTTTCAATGAAAACCTATTACAACTAATTTCTACATTATTCTAAGTGCCCTCTTTAATGGAGAAATAAACTTTCTACAATACACAACAACACACGTATCATTGCTTCACACAAGTATCATATTTATAGGAATAGTACAATTATCTAGATCCATGAATTATGGATCTATTATTCTAATAATAGACAAGAAACCCTACAAATACACAACAATACACAACAATACACAACAACTAATTTTTCTCATGTATCATTGCTTCACACAAGTTACATATTTATAGGAATAGTAGAATTCTCTACATCCATGAATTGTGGATCTAGGATTCTAATAATAGATAAGACACCCTACAATCAACTCAAAACTTTATTCCAATAATAACTTCTTGTGGTTTCAATGACAATCTATCACAACTAATTTCTACATTGCCCCCTTTAATGGAGAAATTAGCCTTCTACAATACACAACAACACACGTAGACGTAAACTCTACATTACAAAACTTACAATACTAAACAAATTACAATATTAATTTTTGTCTTGTTCTTTGTATCTCGTCTTCATTAGCACTTACACCCACTCTCCAATCTCACTGTTTCCGCTCTTTTTCTTACCACACTTGACTCGTTTAAAGTACAAACACTTATGACCTCATTGATGTACTTGTAGAACTGACACTTCTTGACCTCCGAAAGGACAATCTCAAGACTAAATGATTCTATGGAACTACCTGTCATGTCCCCATTTTTTGATACCCTTATTATGCACTTAGATTCACTTCAAGAGACTTGAGGGTGAGACTATGTCATCAATGAGATCGAAAGGGTTTGCATAAGTTCTATGTGGCCCAACTTAGTTTATTTACCATTATTCATTATCATGATCATTTATGCACAATTTTTTCTTCCTTCCACTGCATTTCAACGATTTTCATAAAATGAGGTTATTAATGGGCATATTTTAATTAATTACACTAAAAGTATTATTTGGAGCTTGTTTTAGCTAGTTGGAACTGAGGCAAAAATATCTACAAGATGGGATGATGAAATGTGAATTTCAATGGTTGGATAAATCATAAATGTGAATTAATCACTTTTTGGAGTAAAAAGGTTCATTAAATTAATAAAGTGTTTTTATGAGAAAATATGAAAGATGAATTAAAAGTCACTTGAAGGAAAAAACGTGAAAAGGGGTATAAAAGAGAGATAATGGCTTAAATTCTCTCATTATTGAAGAATGTGAATTGGAAA
>SNQJ01S0015982.1:228748-252159 GCA_010110895.2 Picea sitchensis | reverse complement strand
TCAAATATTCTCCAGCTTGCAAGTGCAAAAGAGCTTCCTGTTATGTTTGTGTCAATCGGAATTCCTGAGCTTCTTTTGTTGGTGCCAAAGGCTCCCATTGACTCTTTGATTCCGTGTCATTGATGGAAGCAATCGAAAACATCTTCGTTTGGTTTGCTTAAATTACTCGCCAATAAAGCTTAGCTTTTTCCACACCTTCTGTATCTCAATAGTCATGGCCTCCTTGACAGCCTTTCAAATCTTGGGCAGCAGAGTCGATTTTAATATATGTTACAATAGTTACAAAGATTGTGTTAAAGTATTGGGTTGGTACAACAAGCTGTAAGGATAGATTGTGACAGTCAGAGTGCAATTTTTATGGCGAAGAACCTGGCTTATCATTCAAAGACAAAGCATATTGATATTCAATATCACTTTGTGAGAGACATGGTTGAAGAAAATAAAGTGTTGTTGATGAAGGTGAACACTTTGAAGAATGTTGCAGATTCATTAACAAAATCTATGAGCACTAAGAAGTTCTCTTGGTGTAGAGGACCTATGGGCATTGTTGCCCTGAATTGTTGACTATGTAACCATGTAACCCCCTGTATGCAAAAAAAAAACAAGTGGGAGAATGTTGGGTATGTGTTATATTCTTTGCACGATTGTCGTGCCTTGGGAAACATGTCACATTTTTTTCTCGTTTTTCATGTCACCTTGATTTTTGTGTCCATTGTTGGGCAATTTTTCGACACATGGTTTTTGCCAATGGTTTTCTATTTCCAGTTAAGGAATTATGGTTGTTGACTAATATACGTCATTGGGTTATGGTTTTGGATGTTGTTGTATCCTATATGTATATTGTATTGTAAACAATGTATCACAATGGATGAATATAGAATATGTTGGTTTTCCCGGTTTGGGTTTCCATGGGAAAAATATCTATGTAATGTGTGTATTTTACATTGTATCTTTTCTATTCTTTTATTGAAAATATGTTTGCAATAAATAATTGTACAAGGTTAAAATCTACACCTTCAATCTATAGATATTTCTAAACACATGGGAGCTTTATCTAAATGTCCCTAAGTTGATAGTTTGTGAAATAAGGATGGAGGAAATTTGATCTTCATCGTATAGACTTACAATCTATCTCCATGGCCTTGATAGAGTATGGCACAAAGAGTTATAACCTAATTCAATTGTGACCCAACGTATTGTATCATTTCATCTACAACTTTTTGTTAATGTGAAACTTTTAAATAGCAAAAAAAAACTTTGTATAATGAAAATTCAATGGTGGTGTAAACTTGTATACATTGTAAGAGCCATGCCTAATATAGAAGTTATATATGTGACATATGCATAATTTGTGATTGTATTGTACATGAAATGAAAATTAAGGGAAACAACTAATGATATTCATTGTCTTTTTGTGCTTGTGATGTAATTACTTTTCATGAGTGAATGTGGGTGCATGTATGTGATTCATGCTAGAACTTTCACTCTCTTTTGCTCTCAATCTCTCCCTCTACCTTGCTTAAGCTGCATTCATATTGTAAATATAAAATACAATTGAATCTACTTTTTTTTCCACCAACTAGTTCTTAGTTTTGCTAACTTACATGAAAGCACGCATTCATATCAATAGGGTAATAGAAAATTAAGAACCAAAATGAAGTTTACAGAGTTTGCACATTGAAGGAGTCTATTTAATATTTAGTTAGCATGAGTGAACACCATATATCATATTTCTTATGCATCCTAAGATATTTATGTTTCCCTTAGATTGCTTTAAAATATTTTTCTTCATTTGATGTATCATTGATACTGCGATATCTAAAAGTGATTGTATTAAGAAACAAACCACATTAGTGGATAATAATGAAGACTACAAAAGCTTGAAGGAAATAATGTATGCCCTATATGGGAGAGAAACACATGATGTGATTCGTCATCTTGAAATGTTGTGTATCAATATTGAGAAGAGAACCAATTATCTAAATTTCTTAAAACAATGCACAAACAGTGGAATAATCCCAATTTTCCTTGTGGTCACACATCAAATTCATAGCAGGTGGAACGATAATGCATTTAACATGTTAGGCCTATTGTTGATTCATGGGGAAAGCATAAGAATGAGGCAAGTCTAGATAATCTCTTAAGGGAATTTCTTTCCTTTCACTTGAAGCACACTAATTCTATTCAACTCGATATCTAGTGTAAGGTGGTAGTGTGTGCCACACAAAGTTGGGTAGAATAGGTGTAAGTCCCTAGCCTTGAATGGATTTAGGCACCTTCGTCGCATGATCACCTTGGTGGTCATTGAATGTTGTAGATGGACATGATGGAAGGATGGTGGATAGAAGAGTCAATTTTGGGTGTCTTTTCTTGTTGGCAAGGCACACCATGGACATGTTGGGGACCCTTGATCATATATTGGGTGCATTATAGACCTTGGTAGCTTGCACATGTTGGATGCACCAAGAGAAGATTGTAAAGGAAATTGGTGAGGAAAGGAAAGGGGGGTTTCCACATGTAACCTCATCCACAAACATGTGCTTCATGTGATAAACAAGATTGCCATAGCAAGCTTTATTGGATTGGATGCTTGGACTACATGCAGACCAGTGGAGTTGGTTGGCCCACACTTGGGTTTGCAACAGATGGAAAAATTTCCTTTGGGAACAAGTATCTACAAATCGTAATCATGGGGAATACTCATGGGAACACATCCATTAGACACACTTGGATGCATTGTTGGGTGCACTTGGGTGTAGTCGAGAAAACTGAGATGGTTTGGGTGCAATCATGTGCACTCATACGGTTTGGGTACAGTTGGACAAACACACTAGGTGAGCTTCGAACAAGTTGGCTAGACATACTGGGCAGACTTGGCACAAATTGGATAGATGGATTGGGTGGACTTGAGATGAGTTGGATGTGCCAACTTGAGACAATTTGTACCAACATGGGTGGATGATTGGTGGACAAGTCACAAAAAGGAAGAAAATCCCATATAAAAAGAGGATGCCTCAAAAGTGTTAAGGAACATAAGTGGAAAGTCATTCATGAAGAGTGAAAAAGGATCTTTGTGATTGTGCTAAGTTTAGGGTTAGGCATAGTAGGGAAAATTGCATTGGTTGAGTGAGAAGAAGAAGAAGACAAGACATGTATGAGGCAAACCTACGATTCCTTTAGGGGTTGGCTTGTGCAAGTATGTTAGGTAGTAGGTAGAGGGATATTTGCCTTAAATTCTTTGTACATTTGTAATATATTTGCAAGTAGGTGGTTGCAACTCACTTATTGTATATCTATAACATTATTCATATAACATATTTTAAGGCACCTACCTTGGGTGCTACCTATACATGTGTGTTGTGGACTCTTTATGATTGTTGGATGTTATTGTTCCTTGCATTTCTTTGTGTTGGCTAAGTGTTGATGTTGAATAAGTGTTAAGTATTTTTGGGATGTTTTAAAGGCCATAGTTGGATGCGTATCGATTGTTGAATGAACTAGGTTGAGTAGGACTTGGTTGCATTGATAGTTTGTATCTTAAGGAAAAGTTATGTTTAGACCTTAAGTGAAGAGGTGTAGTCTGGTTGTAGTATCTGTAGGTTGGCCAATCCCCTATGATCAATGAAAGGTAGTGCCGCACAACCTCAAGTGTTGAAACAACCTTAGGAGGAACTTAATTTTGCAAAGAAAAAATTGGGCAAACTGTAGGTCCATGATAGGTGGTATCAGAGCTGATTATGATAGTTTTGGTGATCTTCACCACATCGCTACCAAGATAAGTGATAGTAGTTATGGCATTATTCATCACATCTAAATGAACCTGAAGCAAAGTATAAAGCTTTGGGAGAAGTGGATTGAAGATAGGAAAATGTTGACTTAGTGCCTTGGTGCAACAGGAAACCAAGACAATATATCCACACAGGCCTTGAAAATTTCTAGCACTCTTCACCATGACTTGGAAGGGAGAAGTGGGCTTCAATGATGAGTTGAGATAATGGACAAGAGAAGGCTTGAGGCAAGAAGGTAGAATTTATTCTTTGAGACTTGAGGAATATTCTTTGGCCATGCATATGTGTAACTTGGATGGTACAAAAGAAGAGCCATGGAAGACCAATATTGAAATTGTGGCCATGGAATTGGAACATTGGGATCAAGAGGTATGTCACTTGTATCAACTGCATGTGGTGAAGTTGGAGCAGGCTAGCACACAAGTTGAAGCTTGGGTTCAAAATTTGTATACTTTGACAGACCGAGTAGAGACTTGGGCATTACCTATGTTGGGGTCATTCGGGAGGAAGGAATCCCAAGATGGAAACAATGTTACAAGGAAGCAACTAAAATTACCTAAGTCCATATGTAAGAGTGTTGCTTGTTTCCTTTCTTACTAGAATCATTTTTCAATGGATTTTTCCTTGGAGAGTGTTCAACAACACAGGTATTCCAACAGAGGACGAACACCTTCAGTAACCACTCACACAAGCAAATCAAATATCAACACACAAATGTTTTGACATGGTAAACCCCCTATGGGGAAACATCCACGGCTCCAGCCAACATGGCCACTTTGAGAAAATTATTAATGCAAAAGAAAAATATTACAGAGAGATTTACAAGAGATTTTCTGACAATCGATCATCAACAAATGACCCTCCATGCTCTTTAAATAGAGATCATGGACCAATCGGGTGTTAATCCATGGATCAATGTATCCATTAAGATCGAAGAAAATATGAACCATCAGATCACTCTATGTCATAAACATATCATGACCATCATATTACCTAACTACAAATGCATACTAAAGAAACACATGTTTACCTAATGACACATTAGACCAAGTTGATCTTAACTAACTCCTAAGCATCTAAATATCCTAGCGTCCCTCCTTAAGAACAATTTAGGATAGGATTGAAGTATTTACAAAAGTGACACAATAGGAGAAGGAAGGAGGCATTATATCCTATCCCCCCTTAATGAAAACTTCTTGAACTCCTAACATAGACCAAACTTCGCTTCTGTAAGAGACTTTGTGAAAATGTTTGCAACTTGATCTTTTGTAGGGAAAAAAATGTTGGTTGTGGAGCTTGATTATCTTCCTAATTCAAAGGTATGTTTCAGTCGTGCCTGGACCCCATTCCCTAATGGGGGGGTGTGGGGGGGCTTTCCCCCCCACAACTATCACCAGGGGGTCGAGGGGTGTGGCAAAAATTTTTGTAGCCCCCCAAGCAAGGGATTCCGGGGCAGCACCCCTGAAACTTTGGGAAAAATTGCCTTGTAAAATATTGTAATTTCATAGTCAATATGGATTGTTCATTATAAAGTCGCAGATCTAATGATAGAAGTTATTTTAGGGTTTTTTTCCCTAAAAGGCAACCCTCTTTTATGAGGGAATTGTATTTTGGTTGTGTATTATTGAAAGTATTGTATTCTAAGAGAGGAGACTGTGAGAGAAAGATGAGGAAGTTACAGCAGGTGTGTTGTAGGTTGTATCCCTTCATTTTGTTGGATAATAAAAAGGAAGGACCTGGAAATTTCTCTGGTGGACATAACCCACACTAGGTGAACCATGTTTATTTATGTCTTTATTATATTTTGTATCTTCTGTGTTTTATTTCCACATTTGTTTTATTTTATTGCTCTGTGATCCTATTTTTATAACAACTGGTATCAGAGTGAGGTTAACTCGCAGGAAAAGAGGGTTCCTAGTTCAAGTGGGAGTAATGGCGGAGGATGGAAATTTTAGGGTCGGTAAATTTAAATGCCAAAACTACCAGTTATGGAAGATTATTTATATCAGAAGGATCTATTCCTACCATTGGGAGGAATGGCAAAGAAGTCGACAACCATGAAGGTCGAAGAATGGGAGGTTCTCGACAGAAAGGCACTAGGAATGATACAGTTGAGCCTAGTAGCGTTGGTGGATTTCAATATTTCAAAAGAAAAGAAAACGAAGGAACAAATGGATGCATTGAATAAACTGTATGAAAATCCCTCGACGTCCAATAAGGTATTTCCAATGAAGCGATTATTTAATATGAATATTTCAAAAGGTGGGTCGGATGCAGATCATTTAAATGAATTTAACACAGTTACTAATCATCTAAGTTCTATAAAAGTGGACTTTGATGATGAGGTCAAGGCTCTTCTAATCTTGTGCTCATTGCCAGAAAGTTGGAACGGATTGGTCATGGTTGTAAGTAACTCTGTCTCTAGTTCAAACACTCTAAAATTTGATGATGTTGTTGGTGTTATCCTTAGCGAGGAGATGAGACAGAAAATCATAGGTGAGACATCAGGTAATGTGTTAAGCATGGAGAACAGGGAAAGACAAAAGGATAGAGGAAAGGGCTCAGCAAACCACAAGAATTCTAGGAAGGGAAGATCCAAATCCAGACTAGGAAAAATAGAGTGTTGGAATTGTGGGAAGAAAGGACATATGAAAAAAGACTATAGAGCTCCAAAGAAACAAAGAGATGGACAACAAGAGAAAAATCAGGAAGCAAATGTAACAGGTGATGTGTTACAAGATGCCTTGATTCTTTCTGTAGATAATATTTATGAGTCTTGGGTAGTATATTTAGGGGATTCATTTCATGCCACACCACATAGGAAATTTTTTCTAGATTATGTTCAAGCTAATTTTGGACAGGTTCATTTGGGTGATGATCCACCATGCAAAATTGTTGGAATGGGTAAGGTACAAATAAAGAAAATAAATGGAAACCAATGGTTGTTGAAAGAGGTAAGACATACTCTAGATCTAAGGAAAAATATGATTTCAACAGGGAAGTTGGAAATCGAAGGTTGTATATCTGTATTTACAGATAAGGCGTGGAAGGTCACCAAAGGGTCATTGGTGATAGAAAAATGAGAGAAGGTAGGTACATTGTATTTATGTACTGGTAATATTGATTCTTCTATATCTTTAGCTTCTATAGGAGTGGATACAACATTGGAGCATCATAAGCTTGGACACATGAGTGAGAAGGGTATGCATATACTTCACAAAAGAAATTTGTTTCCAGATCTTAAATAAATTGATTTGGATTTATGTGAGCATTGTGTTTATGGAAAATAGAAGAGGGTCGGATTTCTCAAAGTTGGAAAAGAAAAGAAGAGTGAAAGGTTAGAGCTTCTGAATACAGATGTATGAGGACCAACTCAGGTATTATCTCTTGGTGGATCTCGTTATTATGTTATTTTTATTGATGATGCAACTAGAAAAACTTGGGTTTATTGCATTCGACAAAAATCTGATGTTTTTATACTTTTAAGAAATTGAAAGCTTTGGTTGATAATGAGACAGGAAAAAGGTTGAAGTGTCTCAGATCAGACAATGGAGGTGAATATTGCAGCAAGAAGTTTGATGATTACTGTTCATACCATGGGATTCGTAGAGAGAAAAAAATTCTAGGAACACCACAAGAAAATGGTGTGTCAAAAAGGATGAACAAGACAATCATGGAGCGTGCAAGGAGTATGAGATTGCATGTTGGGTTGCCCTTACAGTTTTGGGCAGATGTTGTAAATATTGTTGTTTACTTAATAAACAAAGGACCTTCAAGCTCTTTGGATGGTGGAATTCCATAGGAGGCATGGACAAGTAAAAAGGTAAACTATTCATTTTTTAAGACTTTCGGTTGTGAAGCATTTGTCTGTATTGATAAAGAAAATAAAACAAAGCTTGAGGAAAAATCCAAGAAGTGTACCTTTGTTGGATACAGTGTTAATGATTTTGGTTATCGCTTATGGGATTATGAAAATTGAAAAATCATTAGGAGTAGAGATGTCATATTCAATGAGAAGGTCATATACAAAGATTAGTTGCAAAGAAAGAAACGGGAAAAAGAAAAACCAAAATACACCGCACTTGATGAGATCACTGAAAAAGAAATTCCAAAGGTAGCAGAAAATCAAAATGTACAACAACAAGAGAAACATGTACCTCAAACTCCGGCAAGTGTTGATAGAATATCTACCAAGTTAAGTAGACCCCCTGAATGATACTCTCATTCATTGTATTATTTATTGTTGATTGATTATAGTGAACCAGAAAGTTATGAAGAGGCAATACAAGTAGAAACTAAAAAGAAGTGGGAGCAAGGCATGAAAGAGGAAATGGACTCATCGGTAAATAACCAGACTTGGGACTTGGTTTAGTTTCCTGCAGGAAAAAGAGCATTGCAGAATAAATGGGTTTACAGGTTGAAGGAAGAAGATGGAGGAAAAAAACAGTACAAGGCTAGACTTTTTGTAAAGGGGTTTGCACAAAAGAAAGGTATAGATTTTGATGAAATATTTTCTCCTATTGTTAAAATGACTTCAATTAGGACTATTTTAAGTCTTGTGGTAGTAGAAGATTTGCATCTTGAATAGCTAGATGTAAAAACAACTTTTCTCCATGGGGATTTGAAGGAAGAGATTTATATACAGAAGTCACATGGGTATGAGGTCAAAGGAAAGGAAAATTTGGTATGCAGGTTGAAGAAGAGCTTGTATGGCCTAAAGTAAGCTCCAAGGAAGTGGTATTTGAAGTTTGAGAGGTTTATGATAGAACAAGGTTATAGTAGATTTCATTATGATCACTGCGTTTATTTTAAAAGGCTAGAAAACGGAAGTTATATTATCTTTCTATTGTATGTAGATGGCATGCTTGTTGCACGGTCTAATATGCAAGATATAAATGTGCTCAAGAAGAAATTAGCTAATTCATTTGCGATGAAAGATTTGGGTGCTGCAAAGAAAATCCTTGGTATGACAATAACAAGAGATAAGAAAAATCACAAATTGACATTGTCTCAGGGTGAGTAAATAGAGAAGGTGTTGGAGAGGTTTAGAATGTAGAATGCAAAACCAGTTTAGTACACCTTTGGCCAGCCATTTCAAATTAACCAAAGAAATGCGTCCCAAGACACAGGAGGAGATAGAATACATGTTCAAGGTCCCTTATTCATCAAAAATTGGCATCTTGATGTATGTGATGGTTTGCATAAGACTAGATATTGCACATGCAGTGGGAGTTGTGAGTAGGTATATGAACAATCCAAGTAAAGAACATTGGGAGGCAGTAAAGTGGATTCTCATGTATTTGAGATGTATTTCTACTCATGCATTAATTTTTGTAGGTTCAGACATTGTTCTATAGGAATATGTTGATTCAGATATGGAAGGTGATAAAGATAGCATGAGAAGAACCACAGGGTATGTTTTTACTGTAGGTGGAACAATACTAAGTTGGATTTCGAAATTGCAAAAGGTTGTTGCAATTTCAACAACAAAGGGAGAGTATGTTGCTGCTACAGAGGCTAGTAAAGACATGATTCGGTTACAGAGGTTTATGGAGGAATTGAGAAAGAAGCAGGAGAATAATAGGTTGTACTATGATAGCAAGATTTCTATTCATCTTGCAAAGAACTCATCCTTCCATTCGAAGACTAAGCATATACAACTTAGGTACCATTTCATACAATTTGTCTTGGAAGATGGACATTTGAAGTTGGAAAAGATACATACTAGCCAGAATCTTGCAGACATGTTAACAAAGGGAGTAAGCAGGGAGAAATTGAGTTCCTACGCAGTGTCAATTAGTCTTCAAGCATGAAGGTGAAGATGAGAAATTTGTTAGGTCCAAGGTGGAGTATAGTCCAACAAGTACATCAACAGTGGATTTCTTGTGATTAGTCTCTAAGTGGGAGATTGTTGGTTGTGGAGCTTGATTATCTTCTTGATTCACAGGTTTGTTTCAGCCGTGTTTGGACCCCATTCCCTAAAGGGGGGTGTGGAGGGGATTTCCTCCCCACAAATTTTTCCAGGGGGGTCCAGGGGGGCAGACGACAATTTTTGTAGCCCCCCCTGGTGAGGGATTCAAGGGAAACACCCTTGAATAAAAAATTTGGGAAAAATTACCTTGTAAAATATTGTATTTTCGTAGTCAATATGGATCGTTCATTATAAGGTCGTAGATCTGATGATATAAGTTATTTTAGGGTTTTTTCCCTAGAAGAAAACCCTCTCTTATGATGGAATTGTATTGCAATTATGTATTATTGAAAATATTTTATTCTGAGAGAGGAGATTGTGAGAGAAAGAAGGGGAAGTTACAGCAGGTGTGTTGTAGGTTGTACCCCTTCATTTTGTTGGATAATAAAAAGGAAGGACTTGGAAATTTCTCTGGTGGACGTAGCCCACATTAGGTGAACCATGTATATCTGTGTCTCTATTGTATTATGTAACATCTCTATTTTATTTCCACATTTGTTTTATTTTATTGCTCCACAATCTTGTTTTTCTAACAAAAGAGCACTTCAATAACTCAATAATGAATGAGCTTTCTGATGAAGTGCATGTGTAGTGTGATGTGTTTGTTGCACCAATGTTGAACTACGCCTTTGGAGAGATTGATGGAACTATGATTATCTAACCAAAGGCTATTCAGATGCTGATGTTGGAATCCAAACTCTGAAAGGATCTTTTGAAGCCACCAAGCTTCCTAACTTGCATTAATTGTTGCTCGGTACTCTGCTTCTATTGAAGATAGAGAAATATCGTGTTGTTTCTTACAGGCCCAAGTGACAGGGCCTGAACCAAGGCTGAAAAATAACCTACCGTAGAATTTCTATCATCAGGTTCGTTGGCCCAATTTGAATTAATGAAACCAACCAATAAAGGAGTCCTCCTTGATTTGTAATGTATCCCAAACTGAATTGTACCCCATACATGTCAAAGTATCATTTTATCTTCTTTACAATGGCTTTCATGGGGTGTTTGCAAATACCAGGAAACAAGACCAACAACAAAGGAAAGATCAGAACGGGTATGAGTCAAGTATAAGAGTCTACCAACTAAATAATGGTACAAAGTGGTGACAACTTCAGGAGAAGTACAAGTGGCAGAAAGTTTGACTCCAGACTAGAAGGGAGAAGGGGATGGTTTTGAATATTCCATGTGAAAGTGAGGAAGAAGGTCACAAGCATACTTAGACTGGGAAAGAAAAATTCCTTCCTTGGTTTTCAAAACTTGGAGGACAAGGAAATAGTGAAAATAGCCTAATTCGGTCATTTCAAATTTCTTCTTAAGGTTGGTTTTCACATGTTTTAAAATATTAGGGTCACTACTAGTGAAGATAAGATCATTGACATAAAGAACAAGGATTATGATATGGCTTCCAAATTTCTTGGTAGAGACATTGGGGTCAGAATGAAATCTAGAAAGCCGGTATCAAGAAGAAATATGTCCATTTTGGCATACCAAGCTTGAGGAGCTTTCTTAAGACCATAAAGAGATTTCTTAAGTCAAAAAACAATGCTAGAGTCATTATGGACATATCCACGAGGTTGTTCCATGTAGATTTATACTTGCAAATCCCCATGTGAGAAGGAGGATTCAACATCCATCTGATGGAACTCCCATTTATGTGAGGTGGCAAGGGCTGGAACAAGGCAAATGGAATTCACTTTGGCTACAGGGGGAAATGTTTCATTATAGTCTATGCCTTCAACTTGAGAGAACCCTTTTGCAAGTAACCAAGCCTTGTGTCTTTCAACACTTCCATTTTATGCATACTTAGTTTTGTACACCCATTTACATCTGACAAGTTTTCTTCCTTTCGGAAGAGGTACAAGATCCCAAGTATCATTTTATATTAAATAATGATACTCTTCAATCATTGTTGTATCCCAATCTAGATGACCTGAAGCTTCTGCAAATGTCTCTGGATCATGAGTCTTTGAAACTTGATCCAAAAGAGAAGAGGTTCGTTGGAATTGTGAACGTGTTGAAGGATCACCAACAATATCACTAGTTGCTTCTCGTTTTGAACAGACCCATCTAGGAAGCGGTGGTGTAGGTGTAGGTTCAGGTTCAATAGACTCATCTAGAGGAAGGTGAGCAGGCAGAGGTGGATTTTCATCCTCACTGTCATCATTTGAAGAAGAAGAAACCAAAGTAGGAACAGAAGAAGGCACAAACGTTGAATATTCCTTGCATGTCGAAGAAGGCACAAACGTGTAAGATACCTTGCAGGCCGAAGAAGGCACAAACGTCGAATTAGGCTCGTAATCCAAGACGTTTTCATCAATTTTAGCATCTCTTCTAATACTAATTTTATTACAATGTGGTTGAATAAGTCTGTAACCTTTGACACCTTCCAAATAACCAACAATACACACTTCTCACTTTTAGGATACAATGCTTTCATTTTCTCATCAGGAATGTGAGCCCCTACTACACTGCCAAATACACGGAAGTGACCTACATCTTGCTTAAGTTTAGTAGATGTTTCTTCTAGTGTTATATTTTTAAGAGCCTTTGTGGGAGTGTGATTTAATATGTAATTTTCATAGTTAATGGATTCCATCCAATACTTTAGACTTAATCCCTTAGATTGGATCATACAATTAGCCATTTCTTTTAATGTGCAGTTCTTTCTCTCAGCAACACCATTTTTTTGTGGTGTATATGGAACAATGTGTTGCATTTGGATGCCCTATGAAGTGCAATAACTTGTAAATTTATTGTTCACACATTTTCCCTTATTATGTGTTCTTAACATTTGAAGTTGATGTCCAAATTGATTTTCTAAAAGGGCCTTGTAGGACGAGAACTTGTCAAAAACTTCACTCTCCAGTTTTAAGAAGTAAACCCAAGTATGCCTGGAAAATTCACCAATGAAAGTTAAGAAAAATTGCACCCAAAAAAAGAAGGAGAAGAAAGTGGACCACACAAGTCACTGTGAACAAGATGCAAAGGTGATGAGGCTTGCCAACAGGCACGCTTGTCAAAATTGTGTCAATGATGTATGTCGATAACACAACCGGCACAAACACCATCTCTGCAAGAAACAAGAGGAAGACCAGTCACCATCTGTTGATTACATAGTTGTTGCAATGAGTGATATTTCAAATGACCAAACCGGTCATGCCAAAGTTTTCTCAAGTCATCATTATGAGCAACAAAAACTGATGGAAAAAATGATGACCCAAAGGCATCAAACTTGTACAACCTAGTAATACCATCAACAATTACAATTGCGAGAACATGCTTGGGATATTATAGATCCTTGATTACAACTTGGTGAGGTGAAAACTCTATGGTTTTACCTTCACCTAAATGAGTGATTTGATATATTGATAGAAGGTTGCAGGAAAGACTTGGAACACATAATACATCATTGAAATGACCATTATCTACATGAATTGTTCCATACCTTACAACACTAATATATCTATCATCAACAACAAAAATTTTCTTGGTGTTACATTCATTAAGAGAAAAAAATATAGTTTTATCCTTAGCCATATGATAAGATGCTCCATAATCAATAAGCCACTCATCAGAAGAAGAAGTAAAAGTTGCATTGAAGGAGAAACCAAAAGAAGAAATTCCATGTCCATGAGGAGAAGAGGAAGAAGTAGAATCAATATTGATGTTGAGCTTATTCATTGTTGCTTCTAAAGCTACCAGCTTCTTAAGACATCTGGAATTCTCATGGCCATTTTTCCCACAAAAGTTGCAATGTCTGTCGGTCTTCTTACTTTTATATTTTTCTCTTTTGTCACCATTAGGAGCGGAAGTTGGTTGAGAGGGTTTGGGATCCTTGTTTTGCTGCTTGTTGTGGTGAGGATGTTGCTTCTTGGTATTCTTGGATTTATATTTTTGTTCGAATACTAAGGCTTTGTTGGAGATACCTAGAGTGCTAATCAATCCAAGTTGCAGAAGCTTATCTTGCTCTCAAATCAGAGCATCACAAAAGGACTCAAGAGAGGGTTTTTTATAAGCACTCCCTAGAGCTTCTATGGTGGCATAAAAGGTAGATACAAAAATATAATATGCACTACCAAGTTTAGCAAGAATGACATATATGCATCAATCTTTTGGCATATCTATGTTGCATTCTATAAATAAAATTCTAAGTGTTTTGAACTTAGATAAATAATATTCAATGCAAGGAAAATCATCTGGACTTAAGGTCAATAATTGATTCTCCAATTGTTCGGCTCAAATAATATTGTGTTTACAAAACATATTTTCAAGCTTTTCCCAAGCATCACCAGGGTCATTAATTCCTTGAAGTTGAAACATTAAATCGGGAGTGATGGACTTTCTAATCAATCCATGTGCTTCGTCATTATTATTTGTGCATTTTACTTTATTTTCATCATCAATGGGTTCTAGTTCTCTCCCCATGGTGATCCAGTACAATCATTTACTTCTTAATACATCCTCTATATGGGATTTCCATGAGAAGTAGTTGGTACTAGTAAGCAAAAGATCATTGGGATATGTTATATTAAACTATGCAGAAAAATATGAAACTGATGGTTTCGATGGAAAGATATCAAAAAAATAGGTTGTTTCAAGAAAAACGACATTGAAAATGGACTTTGGATGTGAAATTTATGCCCTTTTGAAAAAAGGCATAAACTGTAACCAAAGAGCCACATGAAAAATAGAAGTTGGTCCACATGGTGATTTTCCTCCCAACTGTGCCTATAAGCTCACTTTTAAATAAGCGACCCACTTTTATAGAATAAGAAGGAATCACTTTTACAATGAAGTTACTTTGTAAATGAAAGTTGCATGCAAAATAACTTAAAATAATTAAAGTTATTTAATAATGATTCACTTTTATAACTTTAGTGAAATGCAATTTACAATGAATGCATAAACTTTTTCAAAAAAAATTAACAAAAGGGAGACTTGAACTCAAGACTTCTTACTAAGTAAAGTAACTTTGAACCAAGTGAGCTAGTGCAAAACATATTATATTGTTTAGGAAGATTGGTGGTGTTGTTGTTTTTGCACTTTACAATGAATGCATGAAATTTTTCAAAAAAAAGTAAAAAAAAGAGACACTTGAACTCAAGATATCTTACTAAGTAAAGTAACTTTTAACCAAGTGAGTTAGTGCAGAACATATTATATTGTTTAGAATGAGGATTGTTGTTGTTGTTGAATACAACCTTAGAGAGCGTGCTCATAAAAAACTCTTTTTACACAAGAAAAAAATTTCACTTCTTGATGACAACAAGGATTAGATCTTGGTTAGATTACCTAGAAAATACAAGTTTTCCCTCTATTTCATATTTACCGAGATCGCATAGAGCACACGACAAAGAGCATACATAGACAAGAAAACCATTTCCAATATTTTTATGATTTTCCGAGATTGTGCAGGGCATGGGGAAAAGAGCATACACAGATCTAAAAAGAGTGGAAACCCAGAAATAAAAAACAAAAAAATGAAATAAAACTAAAATATTAACTCTACAAAAATTTAAAAGGGCATATTCGGGCTTTATATCTCCGGATCTAACTGAAATGACTGTATCTTGGGAAAACATAAACCATTTTTAGTGAAATGAAAAATGCTCTTGACTTAAACAAGTGCTCTAGATGCAATGGAATAGTCCTCACAGCTCAAAAATGTATGGAAGTGGAAGAAACCATAGATGAGGCAACACGACTTCATGATCTCGATCTACAATGGGAGTGGGTCTTCAAATGTGTTATGATACCATGTTCGACAACACAGGTATTCCAACAGAGGATGAACACCTTCAATAACCACTCCTACAACCAAATCAAAGATCAACACACTAATGTTTTGACGTGGTAAAACCCCTGTGGGGAAACATCCACAACCCCATCCAACGTGGCCACTTGGAGCAATTTATTAATGCAAAAGAAAAATACTACAGAGAAATTTACAAGAGATATTTTCACAATCGATCATCGACAAATGACCCTCCATGCTCTGTAAATAGAGATCATGGACCAATTGGGTGTTAAGCCATGGATCAATGTAGTTGTTAAGATCAAGGAGAAAATGAACCATCAGATCAATCTATGTCAGAAACATATCGTGACCATTGAATTACCTAATTATAAATGCATAATAATGCATACTAAAGAAACACACTTTTACCTAATGACACATTAGACCAAGTTGATCTTAAATAACACCTAAGTGTCTAATATCCTAACAGAGAGGAAGTTGGAAGACTTGAAAGAAGTCCAAGTGCAATTGATTTTGAAGTCAAATCCAATAGCCTTGGGTGTAACCCAAGTGCAATAGACTTCAAAGACAATGTTGGATGTTATGGGTGTCTTGAAATAAACTTTGGGAGAGTTCATGGAAGAAGGTTAGGAACCAAAAAATTTTAAGGCATATCCCATAGTGGATATTGAGTAGAGAATTGTTGCACTTGTTAGAGGTGGCCTTAGTATCCATTCACTAATCAAAGCCTCATATGGCTTGTTTCCTAGGAGCAAGCAATGGAGCCTAAATCACTTGTAAACGTGCCAATTTTAGTGAAAGGAAAGACAAAGGAGGATTCATTTTGTTAGAAGGATTAAACTGTGATGGCAACAAGCCATCATCTTCTCCACATTGATGCCAAGTTAGGAAATTTGTTTTCCATGAAGCAAGACAATGGTAAAGGGGGAACTAGTGTATGAGTGCCTTGAATAACTTGTTGAGTTGTAGGAGGAAACTTGACATCTTTGAGGAAGAGGTGAAGGACTTTCCTTGTGCAATGACAATGATAGTGCCAAAGCAATGGATTCTTGCTTGGAGGAGCAAGAAATTTCAGTTCTAAGTGGAAGAATGTGGATAGCAAAGGAGTTGACCAAGAAAATGTGTGAATTTGACCTAGATGCTTCAAATAGGAAAGAAAACCAAGTTGACAAGGAATATGCTCGCTCACCTTTTGTGTATCGGGACCTAGGATGAGGTAGATCACTCCTTGGGTAGTTTGAGGATGATTGCCAATATTACTTGAAGATCATGGGATCATTGGTTGAAGGTTATATAAGTATTTTTGTGGATGTGTCTCTCTTAAGTAAGAGGTATGGAAGCCTTTTGGTTGACTCGCCTGGCTTAGAGAACTTTGGATACATTGTTGGAGTGTTTGAGGGTAATGGTTGTGATGGAATTTGTCACCCTCGTTTTGAGTGTTTGGTTGCAAGAGGTGACTTGACAATTGGAGGCAAAGGTCATTACCTTGCCTTAGTCTAGTAGAGTTTTATAGGTAGATTGAAGTTCACCAAGAAGTGATCATTTCCGACATGAAGAAGTGCATTCTTATGACTTGGGCAGGATAGTTGGATTGGCCACCTAGCCAGTTCAAGGCATGGAGAGTTCAATGTATAGAGGCATGACAAAAATGGGTCAAGAGTATTGATGCGATAGTAGGTTTGGATGGTTCAACACTTGGAAATATTCATGATCTTCTTGATGAAGGTTGCATTACAGTAGAAGATAGTTGTAGCACTTTTGAGTTGCAACAGATGACTTGACAGTTTGAAGACAAATGTGGTGACTTTACCTTGGTCCAACATGGTTGTATAGACAAGATGAAGTTTTAAGGGAAATGGATAGTTTGTGCATGATGAAGTACACTCTTAGGAAGTTAGATTAGGGACACCTAATTTGAAATAGTATTGGATAAGTTCAATGTATGAGAACATGGCAGAGTGGTCAAAATTATTGGAGCAAAAATAAGACTAGAAAGTGAAACACCTAGACAATTACACAACTATCCTAGTGGAGGTTGAGTTACCATAGTAGTAGAAGGAAGTTGTAGTAGCAATGGAAACTTAGGTTGTAGCCATAGTAGAAGGTAGCAACCAAAAAATACATCCAAGAGTGTTGACAGAGGTTTGGGAAAGGAACTTGTTCAAAAGGAAGAAATTGGATAGTGGGTAGTTGCATGGAAATTCCTGCATGAATAGTGTGGAGAAATTGAAAGATTAAATTGTGGATGGGAAAGGCATTGTAGAAGGTAGTTGTAACAGTGTTGAGTTGCAGTAGATGACTTGGCAGTTTGAAGACAAAGGTGGTGACTTTACCTTGGTCCAATGTAGTGTATAGACAAGCTAAAGTTTCAACGGAAATGGCTAGTTTGTACATGATGATGAAGTACATTCTTAGGAAGTTTGATTAGGGACACCTAAGTTGCAATAGTATTGGAGAAATTAAATGTATGAGAACATGGCAGAGTGGTCAAAAGTATTGGAGCAACAGTAAGACTAGAAAGTGAAACACTTGGATAGTTGCACAACCTTCCTAGTGGAGGTTGAGTTACCACAATAGCAAAAGGAATTTTTAGCAGCAATGGACACTTAGGTTGCAACCATAGTAGAAAGTAGAAACAACAAAAAAACATCCAAGAGTCTTGACAAAGGTTTGGGAAAGGCACTTGTTCAAAAGGAATAAATTGGATAGTGGGTAGTTGCACGACACTTCCAGCATGTAGTGTAAAGTAATTGAAAGATTCAATTGTGGATGGATGCATGGGTTTGGGTAGCATACTCGGAGGATAGCAAGTTCTTGAGGTTGTTTTCGAGGAAATTAATGGATTTTAGTGGGGAGTATGTAAGGCCCTAGCCTTGAATGACTTCAAGAACCTCCATTGCATGATCACCTTGGTGGTCATTGACCGGCATGGATGGACATGATGGAAGGATGATGGATAGAAGAGTTGGTTTTGGGTGGCCTAGCTCATTGGAAAGGTGTAACTTGGACATGTCGGGTTCCCTTGCACATAGATTGGGTACACCATAGACATTAGTAGCTCACACTAATTGGATGCACCAACAGAAGCTTGGGAGTGAACCTGGTGAGGAAAGGAAAATGGGGTTGATGCAGGCAATCTTACCCACAAACATGTGCTTTTCATGATGAACAATATTGGCATATAAGCTTGATTGGTGATGAATGGAAAAAGTGCCTTCAAGCACAAGTACATATGGATCAAAATCATGGGGCACACTCATTAGGTGCACATCCACCATGCGCACATCCACTAGACACACATGGGTGCATTGCTAGGGCCAATCAGGCAGAGTCAAATGGTTTCGGTGCAAGCATCCATACTTGAATTGTTTTGGCACAATCAAATATTTTGGGCATAGTTGTACGGACTAGGATGGTTTGGGATGACTTGGATGGATGGATTGGGTGGACTTGGGATGATTTGGCGGGACGGATTGGGTGGAATTGGGATGAGTTGGTTGGACGAACTAGATGGACTTGGCATGAGTTAGATGGATAGACTAGGTGGACTTGAGACAATTTGGACAAGTTGACTTGAGACAACTTGAGATTATTTGAACCAACTTGGGTAGATGGTCAGAAAACGTGTCACCAAAGGGAAGCAAGTCCCATATAAAAGGAGGACACCTCAAAAGTCTTAAGGCATATAAGTGGAAAGTCATTTACCAAGAGTGCAAAAGGAGCTCTGTGATTGTGCCAAGTTTATGGTTGAGCCCAGTAGGTTGAATTCCATTGGTTGAGTGAGAAGAAGAAAAAGACAAGACCTATAGGAGGTAGTCATGTGATTGATTCAGGGTTTGGATTGTGCAATTATGTTGGGCAATAGGTAGAAATATATTTTCCTTATATTATTTGTGCATCTATAATAGAGTTGCAACTAGGTGGTTGCAACTCCCTTCTTGTATATATGTAATATTCTTCATATAATAAATATTAACACACCTACCTTGGGTGCCATCTATACATGTGTGTTGTGGACTCTTTATGATTGTTGGATGTTATTGTTCATTGCATTGCTTTGTTTTGTCTTAAGTGTTTATATTGGCTAAGTGTTAAGTATTGCTATGATGTTTTAAAGGCCATAGTTGGACGTGTGCCTATTGTTGAATGAAATAGGTTGAATAAGACTTGGTTGCATTGATAGTTTGTAGCTTAAGGCAAAGTTATGGGCAGACCTTAAGTGAAGAGGCATAGTGTAGTTATAGTAGGTGTAGGTTGTCCAAGCCCCTACAACTGAGGCAAGGTAGTGCTACATGACCTTAGGTGTTGAAACAAACTTGGGAGGAACTCAATTTTGCAAAGAAAAATTCAAGTAGACCATAGGTCCATGAAAATAAGTCAATTGTCAAGGGAGAAAATTGCCAAAAAGTTCCCACAATTGTTAAATACACAATAGTGAAACATTGGATGATACCATATTGAGCGCCCTTAAGAAAGTACTTGGCTTTGCAATCACCCCCAAATACATCCACATGGAATACATTATGTGCAACACTAAGGATTACATCAAAATAATCTTGATTAATATGAAAATGGAAGTGAGGAAAAACATAGCAATTATTTCAAGGTAGTGCAAGCCCCCAAAAATAAATATGAGTAAGATATAATTTGATACTCTCAAGAATATTCAAAATAATGGTAAGATTGTTGTTTTGAGAGTGAATAAGGGAGGATCCACCATGGTCATGAATAAACCAACGTAGATCCATCTTAAACATGGATCGATCAAACACCGAGAGGGATCAAATTTATTAAGGTGTAAATTTTTATATCATTTCATTCCATGCCAAGTATTAATTCCTTCATATTAAATGATAATAAAAAAATTACACCTTAAGAAATTTGATCCTTCTCAATGCTTATTAGATCTGGGTTTAAGATGGATCTGTGTTGGTTTAATATTTTAGATGTTGTCATGCACATATGTGTACGTAGTTATTTATTAATTATTAAAAAAAAATTGTTGTCGTGTAATGTAGCATACCGTTACATGAAAACATCTCCCCCATATTAGGTTGTAGAGCACCTCGGTACTCTTAGTGCAAAAAGACTACATAAAACAATATGATTAAGAATCTTTCCAATAGTGAGAGTTATAAGAAGCTTGTTGAAAACCTATTAAAGAATGTTACTAAGGAGGTCACAAAGTCCATTAAAGAGTCAAATACTGATGTTAGTATAAAAAAGTGGCTTTCCCCTAATTGTCCCACCATTCCTAGGATTTATAGGTCATCAAAAACCCACAAGGATGGGGGTCCTCTAAGACCAATTGTGAACATGATTGGTTCTCCAACTTATGAATTGGCCAAGTTATTAACCGGAGTATTAAAACCTTTAGTAGGATAGATAGACTCCTTCATAGAGGATTCAAAAGGCTTTGTTGATCTAGGAAAAAATACAAATATTGAACCTCATGACATTATTTACAATGTTGATGTCATCTCTTTGTTTACCAAGATCGCCTATCTATATGAAGCCATGGAGGACATAAGAAGGATTACTAATCTTGAAACCACCAAAATGGTAGAAAGGTGTCTTTGCTCAACCCTTTTCCAAACTCTAAGTGAATTTGATGAGAAGAATAGCATTATAGTGATGGGCTCACAACTCCCCCCAATAGTGGCAGACCTCTTCATGGACTTTTTTTTAGAGAAAATCCCCAAAGTCATATCCTCTCAAACAAAAAGTTTGGATAAGATATGTTAATGACACCAATGTAATTTGGCCACGTGGGAGGGAATATTTGGACAAGTTTGTTCACGAATTAAATAGCCAATAAGAACATATCCAATTCACCATGAAGGTAGAATATAATGGTAGTATACATTTTCTCGACGTAAGGGTGACCAAGAAGCAATATGGGACATAAGCACATCAAGTGTTTAGAAGATATACCAACATCAAGCAGTGTCTGCATGCAAATTTGCATCACCACCCTACCCAAAAGTTGGGAGTCACAAGTACTTTGGCTACTAGGGAAAGCATGATCTCAAATGATGATCACCTCTCTTAGGAAAAATATCACCTTCTTGAATATTTCAAGAATAATGGGTATAAGAAAGCATAGGTTAAGATGACTCGGAAAATTAACACAAGACCTCAAAATAGGGCACATGACTATTCTTCCAAAGTTTGCCTTCCTTACATTCAAGGTGTGATGGATAAGATTAATAAGGTCCTTGAGAAGAATAACATCATCATCTCCTTTAAACCTTTGAACACCATTAAAGGTATGATGAAATTGGTTAAGGACCTAATTGATCCATGTCACCATAAAGGTGTCTATGGATTCATGACAATATTAATAATTACATGAATTTGAAGATAGCAACGACATAATTTCCACTACTTTGATAAAAAGTATTAATAACTATTCATCAAAAAAATTCCCACTCAAATTTTTGGACTTGATGATGAATTTTTCTTCATGTTAGAATGCTCAATATAATATTTTGCTACCCCCCCATGCCTAAGGGTAACCAAAGGATATCATGTCTCATGGCCCACAATGGAAACGATGATCATGACCATGATGATGCTTAGCATGTCCACAGATGGCAGCCCAACATCCCCCCTCATTAGCCTTTACATTTACAGGTCAACCAAGGCTCATCACATCCAAACAACTCAATGTATGGGATATGGTAAGCCAACGTCACCATGAGGTATTTAAGTCCTTCTTTCATACGAAGTGTTGTGCTTAATTTGTTGGGCATGTAGATGAGGATCTTTGGTTGAAGTTAGATAAAGGATCATTAGTTTGGGAAGTTGTGGCAGTTGCCTTGTTTCACCTTGGTGGTCAACTTCTATTCCCTAGTCCCATGTTGGCATCGCCTAGGGAAAAGGGGTATTCCCCAATATACTTAACACTTTCCATCCTTGAGCCTTTCATACTGTACCAAACTTTGGTGATGAGTCATGGTCCATTCTCTCATGAGAAGAAGGGGCTAAAGGCCCAAAGGTTGATGTAGTTTCTCTATATGTATATGTTATAAATGATAAAGGACACCATGAAATCCACAATCCTTCTTGAGATATACCCCCATAGAAATTGCCCCAATCCTGATGCGAATGAATTCATAATTATAAAGGACCATAGCCTAGCAATAAAAATGAAGGAATAAAGCTTGAAACTTGTAAATGGGACTTGCAACTAATGACTATGTATAAAACGGAAGCTAAGGTGTTCATAAGGAAAAAAGTACCAAGGAAAGGGTATCTCAAGCAACAAGTTCTCCCTATACAAAGGCACTCCTAGAAATGGATTTAATGACACCATAAGCCATGAAGTAATCCCTAATTCATATCACTATCACACTTAATCTTGAAGGGTTTATTTCTTTCCCACTTTCCTCAAGACATATCCCTCTACCTAGGTATTTTATTTCCTTTCAAGGTTGGCACACCTAATAGGGTTGGATGTGTTAGAATATAGAAGATGGTGTGCGTGTTTTACCATTGACGATACCTTCGTCACCCAACCATAGGCCAAAGCCTCCCTCCGAGCACCTTAATCTTGACTGAGAATTCCTTCGAAAGCAAACCCTAGGCTAGATAGCCAAACAAAGAGTAGCGTATCAATCCCCCAAGATAGTGCATCACAAAAAGCTAATCAGATGTTCCAAACCCTAGCCAAGAGATATTCAAGCCAATATTGAAACTAGTTGTTGTTGTAGCTGCACCTGCAACCCTCCTCCAAACCTGCGCACCAGACTGCAACTGCAGTGCGCACCAACTGGGAAACTGCAATTTTGAGATGCTGCAAATGAGAACTGGCACCCTGTATTTATAGTAATCCTGCCAGTTTTGTTGGGGTCGACTTCTCCTTCTGGGTATGTGTCTGTTCAGTATATTA
>SNQJ01S0015982.1:212340-228738 GCA_010110895.2 Picea sitchensis | reverse complement strand
CTTGGTCAAACCCTAGATTTGACCAGAAATCCAAACTTCACGTCTTGGCCTTCTGAGAGTACCAGGAGATGCGTTGGGCTAGGGCGCACTGATCTATCTGGAGAATAGGTCAATCTCATCACTCAAGGTGCCTCGACAAGAGGTTTAGGGTTTCTGCAACTGCTTCTGCTGGTAACCCTAGCTGCAGTGCTTTTGGAAACTACTCCTGCTAGTAACCCTAGCGAAAGTATCTCAACGAGCTCGATATCTAGTGGCTATGTTTCATTCCAGTGTTTTAGGCTGACTAAAGGGGTGTGGGCCCATAACCTGTTAGAATATAGAAGATAGTGTGCTTGTTTTACCATTGACGATACCTCTGTCACCCAACCATAGGTCGAAGCCTCCCTCTGAGCACCTTAACCTTGACTAAGAATTCCTTCGAAAGCAAACCCTAGGCTAGATAGCCAAACAAAGAGTAGTGCATCAATCCCCAAGGATAGTGCATCCCAAAAAGTTGATCAGATGTTCCAAACCCTAGCCAAGAGATATTCAAGCCAATACTGAAACTAGTTGTTGCTGCAGCTGCACCTGCAACCCTCCTCCAAACCTGTGCACCAGACTGCAACTGCAGTGTGCACCAATTGGGAAACTGCAATTTTGAGATGTTGCAAATGAGAACTGGCGCCCTATTTATAGTAATCCTTCCAGTTTTGCTGGGGCCGACTTCTCCTTATGGGTATGTGTATGTTCAGTATATTATTATTAATTATGGCCGACTTCTTCTCTTGGAGGCTAATAGCCTAATATAAATTATCTTCTTGAGCCGACAAGGCTTCTAGGGTTATTAGACAACTCATTAGGGTTTCTCTTGCTTCCCGAAGTCTTCTATTCTCATCGGGTTCACACATGGGGGTAAATACCTCCCGCAACTACCATAATGTTAATAGGATGAAGGCCCTCCCATACTTAAACTTTCCAACTCACATGAGGTCTTAGGTTGGTGTGATGCTTGAAGGGGATACTGAGGTGAATTCTTTACATGGATTATATCCTAATTAACAACTTAATTTGCATGATTTAAGGACTAATATTTATTATGAACATTGTCTTACCTTGTCTTATACTATGCTTTGTTTTGGATGGCCCTGACATGGTTCTTTAAGGGACATCATGGGTTTGTAACCAGGACGTTGTTCCTTTATTGTAGGAATTTGGCATGTGTGATGCAGAGAATTTAATAATCAAGTGACTCACCACCCTCAAACATCATCTCTCACATCCTTGAAACCTTGGACGATGCACAGATGGTCTTGGTTTGAGAATATTGGTCATGATGGTACGTAGATGAGTTGAAAGCCCACAGGTTGGGGAGAGTACCCGAGGGATTATTGTTCACTGGATTAGGGACATTGTATCAATAGACATCTAGAAACCATGCAGAGATGATATGCAACTCCCCCCAACCTGGACGTAGCAACTTGGATCCTAGATGTTGGCCCTCATTGGATGATGATGTCATCTTTTAGGGTTTGATAGAAAAATGGGGTACCTATGATGATTGGCATGACCTTGGGTGAATAAATACACTACTTTCCATCACTTCACCTTGGATTGGTTCCACGTGGCCTTTGGAGGCCTCTTGCTAGCCTAGGGAAGCTTGGCATCACCACACGTGTGGCATAGTGACATGATATTTGCAATTTTACATTTTGTAATGGTTAAAAGAGGGGTCGGCCCCACTTCTATTTTGACATTGACATTTTATGTGGACAAATTTGCTAGACTGGCCTCATATAAAAAGGATATCGCTAGCTTTCATTTTCTCAACACAACTTCCTCACCATTGTGGGGTAACACTTCTATATTTTCACTATTTCAGCCATTCTTAGTCTTTCTATTATGCACTATGATTGAAGGAGGTTCTATTTTGGATTTTTTTTTCATTTTGGATGGATATTTATGCAATTAGGGTTTTATGCTCTTGATTTCTTGGATGAACTAAGTGATTTTCTACAATTATATTGTCTCTTGTTGATGTAAATGGTGAAATTGTTATTTTTTTGCAACTAAATCTTGTTTTGTTGAAACCCTAAGAGGAAGACATAAGTGCTTCTCTTCCTCACAAAGTTTTAATTGTCCAAGTTTGTGAAACGTCCTTGCTAGGGTTAGAAGCCTAAATCCCAAAAGTTCTTGCATTTCAGGGTTTTAACTCTAGACTTTGATCATTGGCCTAAGTGAAGCTACAAGAAGGGAAAAATAGTAACTAGGGCCCAAACATGCTTGCACCCTAGATATCATTTTCCTCAAAGTCTATAGCTTAAGGCCCAAACGTTCTTTCACCTTAGAGTTTAGACTCTACCTCTTGGGTTTCAATTAGATAAATATTCAAGTTTAATGCATTTGAGACTCCATAGGCCCTAAAATGATAACGACACTAATCTAGGAGTGATATTGTGGCTATAGTAGTTGTTAGAATCACTTTTCTCACTCTCTCAAATATCTTACTAACTCTACTAACCCTAACTTTAGCAAACTTTGATTATTTATTGTTGTTGTTACAAAAGTTTGCTACAACCACTGAAAATTACATTAGATTGTTGCATACACCTAGTTATAAGTGGCTTAACTTGTTTAGAAAATTCCTCTAGCAATTGGATAATAATCTATTGGTTTAATTCTTACTTTCATGGTCAATTGTTGTGTTTCTGAGCATTATTTTTTGTTGTTGTTGCAAATCATATATTGTTGTTATAATATTGTTTATTGTTGTAATTTGCAACATCCAATGCGATTTTACTTATCTAGTGTCTAAATAGGTCATTGTTGCATGCTTTAGCTTGGTAATTATTAATATATGCTACAAATTGTTCTTTTTCTGGGCAGGTACAACAATCACCTTTCAACCTCTCTCTCTTTCCTAGACCTAGACCTAGACCTAACTAATAGGTGATCAAGATAGGAGGTGGTAGGCTTGGTTATTTCTTGTTATTTGATCCCTTGAAGTCACCAGGGAAGCCTCACTTGTGGTGGACCTCCTCCATCACTAAAATGAGGGGAAAATCTACTTAAGTGACAGTGGTAGTTTCTTCTATAGTTACACAAGATTTGGGGATATTGTGGAGGGATTTGCATAAGTACAAATCCTATGATAGAATAACCTATATGTTGGTTCCTATAGAGATATAATGGGGAATTTTGAAGACTACAGAAGATTAAAATAAATAATGGTTGTATTGCAAACTTACTTGCAACATGCACAACTTCTATCTCTTTTTTATGATCGTGACGATTATGCTTCAAATTCAAGTTTAAATTTAGCAAGTGACTAAATCAGTGTAGAGACACGGCGTCATTTGGAGGCTCAGGTCATATATGGCGGCGATGTGGAAAAATATAGAGGAAGCACGAAGGAAGCAGTCCTACGGACTGTTGATCTTGAAGTAGCCCAGATCAACGGTTAAGGCCCATATCGAGCGATGAACTAGCAAGGAAGATAATTATGCGAAGGCGGACTAGGGAAAACCATTGTGGTTTTAGTAGTGGACACGTGGTGCCCTTAGAAGTGCATCGGGGTGAAAAGTAGTTTTCCTAAAACCGTTTTCCCAACAACCTCGATGTCACATGGTCTAATGTGTCGAATCAACAACTCATGGAGGGAGGTGACGGCTAGTCAAATCACCTCACGTCGTTGATTCGGGTACCTCACGTCCGACATGTCAGGTGAACGTCGTCGTATAACTAACTCAAAATTTCATCATTCGAAGTAGATCGATGAAGCATGGAAAACCAATGTACCTTGTCAGTAATTTATGATTAAGATTCAAGGACTACCAGTCTTCAAATATGGGTAGCTTTATCCTACTCCGGGAAATCATCGTCCCATGCATAAGTGAGGTAATCTCAAGCTGGATCAATTTCCTAAGTTTTGTAGAGTTAAGGGAAACCAAAATAGTGGTCTGTGTGAATATTGGAAGACATGGACAACATCAATCAAACAGTATCCAGTACAATAGGGTTTTCAACCAATGTGTCAAGCTTGTCAATAAGTGAGAAATAAAGGTGGGTTGCGTAGATATTAGCAACTAAATTTCATACTGAAACCATAATTGAATCAGAGTTGGGGGTCAGATTAAACCCTGTTATGAGGGATCTAGTCATTAATGAACATGTGAATGAAATCTACAAGTAGGCAGCGAAGAAGAAGCAGAGAAAATGACAGAGAACAGAAATCACAGTTGAGACGATGGAGAGCATCAGAGAAAATCAACTCGCTTGGTTGAGCACTCTGAAGGAGGAAATCGCCAATCTGAAATGAATTCTCTGGTAGGATTAAGTACATTCCAACAAATTTTGGACATATGGTGGTTGAATAAAGGGGCCCCAGATATGGCAGACTTGTTCCTAATGGTTCCTTTAAAATAGGATAATTGTTATTATAAATCACTCCTTTTTTAACTTATCTCTATTTTTAGAATTATGGGGAAGTCTAAATGTTTTGAATTCCACAAGTAATTCCTCTCTCTATATATTATCTCGAGGATATAGAAAGCATGGAGAAAAGAGAAGCCTGACCTCTGTGCAGGAAGACTTTGTAAATTTTGGGGCTAGAATGAATACATAAATGCAAAGGCATACTTTGGATTGTTTACGAAAATATTATAACTGGTGGTGATATGAGTCTTGTGTTCTTTCATAGTATGTGATTCATTTTCTATTATATTCCATTTACGCTTCCATCTATCTAAGTTGGAGAAACAAAAACCCAGAATTCATCATTGCGATGCTCTTGGCTTAAGCGATTTAGACTATGTGTATTTCTTCTCAACCAATTCAGAATTTATTTTGATATGTTCTGATGCAGTTATATGTTTATTTTCCTTCTGATGCCATGCAAATTTTCATATATAAACTCAGACTCACTACCTCATTTAGCCTTTTCCTCTTAATAATTCTCATGTTTTGACAATGCGTTGTTCATTCCAGACTCCATAACCCAAATGTCATCTTCATTTTCTCCAGTTATTTTAATAAGAAACCCCCAAAAAAAACCAATCTAGTCATTGATTTACAAAGAAATAGAAAGTGACAAGAGAGAGCCCTCTTTGAGTTGAGCAGGCTAGTGGCTCAGCTCTAAAGATGGTTAAAGCAGTTTCCTCTGTCGTTTGTCTATCAGCCGGACAAAATTTACAGAGTGCTAACATTCTGGCGTCGTTGCCGGGGACGAATTTGAAAAATTTTCCCTGGGAAGAATGACATGGTTGAGTTCTAAGGTCTGAGAGCAATAGACACTTAGGCACATATTGGTTTTATTTCTTCTCTGGTGACTCCACGCATCAAAAAATCAGTTTGAAGGTGATTCCACTGGTAGAAGAATCCAGAGATTTAAATTTTCACTGGCGACTCCACTCTCAATTGAAGAATCCAGCTTCCAAAACATCAATGTCGACTCTACTCTTAATGCAAAATCTAAATCCCAAGACGTTATTGGAGACTCCACTCAAATTTCGAATACAGAATGCAGTTCAGAGAATTCACTGAAAGACGATGCCCCTTGGCTAAGGTATGAGAAGGCGTTATAGAAGAAAACAAATTCTCAAAATGGGATTTGTTTCATATCATTTTGCTATTTGTTATAAGTTGTCTCTAGTCCTTTCTCAAAAATGCTAGACAATTTCTTCTTTACTTACTGCATGTAAATAATGACCATGACAATCCAGAAATTATATATCCCCCTCTTACAATTACACGAACTTCCCCTCATTTTATCACTGATTTTGATTAAAAAAAAAATCATTTGGGCCACGTGATGACCATAACCAAGTTGATGAGTCTCATGAAACCATAGTTGATATTTCACCTCCTACACTTGATCCAACACCCTCCAAAACTCAACATAGATACAGACCCTTAAAGTTACCCCACATCCTTCATAATTTTCCTCCAAAACACTATGAGTACTTACCTATGTTTGATGGGGAACCTGATACCATCTCAGCTAAAAAACACATCCAAGGGTTTGAGCATTTTATAGATTTGTTTTAGATTTACCATGATGATGTTTGTATGAGGGTCGTTTCTCAATCCTTGAAAGAGGACACCAAAAACTGGTTTAAACATTTGTAGCCAAAGACAATTAGCTCATGGGAGGAATTGAAAGATGTTTTTTTTAAGTTTTGGGGGACTAAGAAATGTTTGGATCTACAGCTTAGGGAGTTATATACTTTGGAAAAGCAGGACAACGAAACTATTTCCATGTTCAGTAGAAGGTTTTCTAGTACCTATCACAATTTGCCCAAAGAAATTCGACCCATTGAAGTTGTTGCCATGCTCCATTATGCAACTACTCTCCATCTAGATTCGTCTCTCCTTCTTATGGAAAGAAGATCCAAGTCCTTACAAAAAATGCTATATGATGCTCAGGACATTCAACACAACATCCAAGCATGTAAATGGATTCAAAATGAGAGACTAAATGCTCAAGAACGTGAAAATGAATATGAAAGGAAAGGGGTTGATTGGGATCCTGAACATAGAATCGACAACACCAGAGGTCCTCATGCGGTTTCTTATGCCAATGATTCTGCAAAAAATTATATTCCACCTATTGAAAGAGGGGGTGTTGATCCATCTCATGATAAGCAAAAGGATGATTGTTTTTTGTATTCGTTTCTAGACGGTCAAGAGAATGAGATTACAAATTTGTTTGTTGAAGAATAGGTTGATGTTCCCAGATTGTTCTTGTTAGATGACATCGCACAGACAGTTGATTTGCCTATATATGACAAATATGAGGAGGATTGTGATGTTGAAGACTTTCTTTTTCAACAGTCCAGTAAGATAAATCAACCAACATATCACGGTTACAAAGAGAAAAGTATTGCATCAGCTGAAGAAAATTCTCTGCCCTTGTGCTTTGCTGCATTCAAATTATTGAAAGAGAATTCTCAAATCATTGTTGAAGAAAACGAATTTGTGTTGATGCAAAGTCACACAAAACTAATGAAACAAGTTGACAAGATATTGCAGCACTTCGATGACCCTATTACTCGTTTTGAAGAAGATCTTGTCAATTCAAAAGTGCATTCATTGGTCGAAGATGAAGCTAAAAATGGCCATGTCCAGTAATCCAAAGAAATGGATAAATGTACCTATGACAACACTGGAGAAAATGAAGAAGGTTTTGAGTCAGGTAACAGAACCTTGCTATTGTGTTTTCCCTCATTCAATCTGTTGAAACAAAATGTTTGTAGCATTTCAAATCAGAAAGTATCCAAGCATGATGTTGAAAGTGAAGAAAGCAGTAGACTTACAGATAAAAACTCTCTTCCCTTATGTTTTTCTTCCTTTGAATGGTTAATAGAAAATCATGAGACTTTAGAAAAAATAGGGAGTTCTGACTGTATTCACAGTAGAACTATTTTACATGAAAATGTTGTTATCATTGAAGAACACCAACTACACTCACATGCATTAAACGATCATTACTTGGAAAGGTATTTCAGTTCAGAATTGAAATCTGCACTTAACCATCAGATTAAAGAAGAAGTTGATCAAGAAATTGTTGTTGAAGGTCATTTCCCTTCTCCTAGAACTAATGCAAATGTTCAACAATATTCCCAGCAAGACAAGGTATTTCAAGGTTGCCTTTCTTCCCCTGAAAATGACGTAGTGATCCTATTTATGAACAACCTAGACATGGATGAATATTTTGAAGCTTCACCTATGAAGACTTCGAGTCGTGAGGAAACACTTGTGGAAGGAGCTTGCTTTTCTACCTTGACTCCTGAAAAGGAAACATTCTTCCATATAATTCATGATCCCAAGACACATTATATGGAAAAAGTTTATAATCAGAATTTACCAATAATAGTGGATTACAACAAATCAATGTATGTATCAAAGGTGAGTCTTTTTACATCAGATGATGTTCTCCTACCATGTTTGCCTTATGACTTAAGAAATCCCTACTACCAGACTTCTCAACAACTCTGTCATTTTTTCAATAAAAGTCAACAAGTTCAATCACCTGAAAACATAAATGCGGTGAAAGGAGTGGAATGTGATGATTGTTTTATGCATATATTAGAAGATCCATCTGCGATCCTGTTGGAGGAAGTGAACAATCGAGGACCTTCAAAAATTTTAAGAATTGAACTTATGGATAAAAATTTAAATGAATCGTCAGTAGAAGGGTTTTCAAACAAGCAAGTGCAAAAGAAACGAACGATGGATAGAATGTTGTCATGGCTACATTGGGATTATGACTTCACTTGATTAACAATCCTTTTTTTAGCAGTTAAGGTAGGTAGGAGTGCGTGAATAAGCTTGTCGATCAAGCATTGTTTTAAACTTCCAATAGTATGTACAGTTAGATTCTAGCAATAATTTTTTTAGCATCCAATGGAAAGCAGTTTGCAAAATCCAGTTTTAAGATTTGACGATTCAGTCTCTAAGCCGTAATAGAATGCCCACACACGTTTGAGCCAACCCAATGAAGAAGACACCGGGTCTATAGTTCTTTGCTACCTCACAGGGAAGATAACATCCCCAGTTGGAGCCTATGTTAGAACCATGACGATTATGCTTCAAATCGGAGTTTAAATTTAGCAAGTGACTAAATTAGTGTAGAGACACGGCGTCATTTGGAGGCTCGGGTCATATATGGTAGTGATGTGTACAAATATAGCAGAAGCGCGAAGGAAGCAGTCCTGCGGACCGTTGATCTTGAAGTAGCTCAGATCAATAGTTAAGGCCCATATCGGGGGATGAACTAGCATGCAAGATAATTATGTGAAGGTAGACCGTGGAAAACCATTGTGGTTTTAGTAGTGGACGTGTGGCGCCCTTTGAAGTGCATCGGGGCGAAAAGCAGTTTGACTGAAACCGTTTTCCCAACAGCCCCAAAGCCGCGTGGTCTAATGTGTCAAATCAACAACTCGTGGGGGGAGGTGACGGCTAGTCAAATCACCTCATGTCGATGGTTCGAGTACCTCTCGTCCGACATGTCAGGTGAACGTCGTCGTATAACTAACTCAAAAGTTCATCATTCGAAGTAGATTGATGAAGCGTGGAAAACCAACGTACCCTGTAAGTAATTCATGATTAAGATTCAAGGACTACCGGTCTTTGGTTATGGGTAGCTTTATCCTACTCCGGGAAATTGTCATACCATGCATAAGTGAGGCAATCTGAAGTTGGATCGATTTCCTGAGTTTTGTAGGGTTAAAGGAGACCAAAATAGCGGTCTGTGCGAAGATTGGAAGATATGGACAATGTCAATCAAACAATATCCAATACAACAGGGTTTTCAACCAATGTGTCAAGCTTATCAATAAATGAGAATTGTGCAGATATTAGCAACTAAATTTCATACCCAACCCGCAACTGAATCAGAGTCGGGGGTCAAATTAAACCCTGTTACGAGGGATCTAGTCATAAATGAACATGCAAACGAAATCTACAAGCAGTCAGTGAAGAAGAAGTGGAGAAAACGACAGAGAACATAAATAAGAGTTGAGACGATGGAGAGCGTCGGAGAAAATCAACTCGCTTGGTTGAGCACTCTGAAGGAGGAAATCACCAAGCTGAAATGAATTCTCAAGTAGGATTAAGTACATTCCAGCAAATTTTGGACAGATGGCGATCAAAGAAAGGGGCCCTAGATATGATAGACATGTTCCTAACGATCCCTTTAAAATAGGATAATTGTTATTATAAATCACTCATTTTTTAACTTATCTCTATTTTTAGAATTATGGGGAAGTCTAAACGTTTTGAATTCCACAAGTAATTCCTATATATATATATATATATTATCTCGAGGATATAGAAAGCATGGAGAAAAGATGAGCCTTCCCCTTGTGCAGGAAGACTTTGTAAATTTTGGGGCTAGAATGAATACATAAATGCAAAGGCAGATTTTGGATTGTTTACGAAAAGATTCTAACTGGTGGTGATATGAGTCTTGTGTTCTTTCATATTATGTGATTCATGTTATCTTATATTTCATTTACGCTTTCATCTATCTAAATTGGAGAAACAAAAACCCAGAATTCATCATTGTGATGCTCTTAGCTTAAGCGATTTAGACTATGTGTATTTCTTCTCAACCAATTCAGAATTTATTTTGATATGTTCTGATGCAGTTATATGTTTCTTTTCCTTATGATGCCATGCAAATTTTCAGATATAAACTCAAACTCACTGCCTCATTTAGCCTTTTCCTCTTAATAATTCTCATGTTTTAGCAATGCATTGTTCATTCCAGACTCCATAGCCCAAATGTCATCTTCATTTTCTCCAGTTATTTTAATAAGAACCCCCCAAAACAAACCAAATCCAGCCACTAATTTACAAAGAAATAGCAAGTGACAAGAGAGAGCCCTCTCTGAGTTGAGAAGGCTAGTGCCTCAGCTTTAAAGTTGGTTGAAACAGTTGCCTCTGTCGTTTGTCTATCAACCAGACAAAATTTACAGAGTGCTAACACTCTCCACTAGCTAAATTTCAATGTTGTTATCTAGCCTAAAACTAAATTGATATGGAGATTAAATCCTCATAGTCCATGTTTTTTCTAACATTCATGGCAAAGGTGAAACCTAGTGTTTCCTTACAATATTGCACATAACCTTATTCAAGCATAAACTTTCAATTATTACTTGTGTTATTGCATTGTCTCTTTCACATTTAATAGTTGATCTTAAATGGCCTTAACTTGGCATGGTTACATTATATTAACAATGTTTAACTCATTGCCACAAATATTCATATTGGATCTTTGTTCTGCAAAGTATTTTCTATTCAACGTTTTTGTGATTTATATATTCAAATTATTGAATGTTGCTATTGCATCCACTTTAATTTTTTTTAATAGAAATAGTTGAATTGTATTAAGTCAAAAGTTGTGGATTTACCCATTTAGTGGAGAAGTACATGACAATAAAGTGTCTCCATTCATATATCTATCTCCCATGCTTAAAATGAGGTGGGGAGTGATTGATCAAAGAGTGTCCTTTTGTTTCTTACATTTATACTAATCCCAGAAGTTTCTAGATAGATCCGGACAAGATGCTTACATAAGATTCGACAAAAACAATACATACAATATTAGATTTGGCTAAGTTACCATATTTTTTTAAATCCAAGAGAGAATATATGAGGTGCCCCTCACCTATGAACTTCTTGTAGCCGAAAAGTGAGTTTTGGATATTTAAAGAAATGTCTCTTGTTGCCATGCTTTCCCTGTTATTTTGATTGGATTTCCTTCCTTAGTGAGTGAAGGAGAGGTGTAGGGCACTAGTGTTTACATGATGGCTTTGAGTACCAACCCCTCCTTGTTTTCTTTCCATTCTTCAATCTCCTCTTCCATGACAATGGCAGGCTTGACATGGATGATTTTTTGTTTGGTTTCTTTTGGTGGAAATGGAGGATCTTTAGCTATTTCAAGCATTGCTTTTGTTGTTTCTTTCCTTGGCATATTTGACTCCATGGGGACGAGGGTTACTTTTTTATGATTTATTTTACCATCATTCATTTGGATTTGAAAAGGATAAAGGTCACCTAACACTTGGAAATGGTTAATGTCATCGGAGGGGCCAATCTTAGTGGCTTTCAAGTTCTTGGGTTACATCAGCCGCTTTTTCCATTATTCAATAGTTTGAAATTGATGTGATCATCCTCCATTCTTTTCTTTTATATTCTATTTTATGGATACATAGACGAGTGTTTCTTTGGAAAGTTTGATGGTGGAGAGGCTACAAAGGAATCTCATGGGTAATTATTTGCAAAATGGTTGTATGTATGGCACATATTTCCTTTAAAAGTTCATTGTGCATAATCTGATTCTTGGTAATAGTTTCAGTTACCTAGCTAGAGAAATATGGCCTCCAAGATTTCCTTGTCCAAATCTACTTCACACATATGAGGGAACATGACTAGGGCTTTCCCTTTGGTTCTGTTTCTTTAATGATTTTCCCTAATCCATTAAATAGTGTTTTGGGTTTCTTTGTCCCAAAATATCAATGGTAAATGGGAGGAAAACCCAATCTTGAGCTAAAGTTATGTCCTTTGTTGGATTGAAATTAGGTGTCAAATGGTTGAGTTATAAACCCCCTAGCCTATGAAGTAAAGTTATGTCCTTTGTTGGATTGAAATTAGGTGTCAAATGGTTGAGTTATAAACCCCCTAGCCTATGAAGTATGGAACATAAACACAAAAAAGTCCCTCCCAGAATAATAATAATAAGTGATATTTGTCCATACATCTTAGACATCCAAGATTCTAAAATCCATTTATCAACTAATATGATGATGCTAAGCCATAGTCCAGTAAAATTACCAACCATAGCTCTCTCCAAAAGGATTATCAGACAAGCTTGATAATAGCATGGATAAGTAGAAGAATAAGAAAAACAATTATGGAATAAGCAAGCATCACTATCAGATTAGACTTACATAATCCATATGATAGAATCTTCATGAAAAAAAATATTTTCATTAATGAATATTAGATATCTGAATAAACTCCACATAAATAGAGCAAGTACATTCAGGATTTAATGCACAGGAATTTTGTAGTGTATAATTTCTATTCAAATAAGAGGAAAAATGAAAAAGAAAACACAATAGCAAATACAGACTGATAAGGAAGGTTCTCATAGATCTCTGGTAATAAAATATAAAAAGAAGAAGCTACCCTTTGGCTTACAATAAAGAGCACACAACCTTTCTTCCTTCCTAATCTATCTCTCCATCATTTAGAACTGAATCCCCCTTTTAATATTGAAAAATTTTTAATATTGAAAAATTATTATTTAAATAGATCAATACATCTACAAGTTGTTACAAGTTTTAGGAACAAAATTCTATCAATAAAACAAAAAATAAATAAAATCTATGATTTGTCACAGGAAATTAGGAATGTTGGAACTGCTTCCTCAAAACCTATCGAGTGCCCTCGAAGATAGAATACACTGCACAATTTATTCCCTGCAATATATGATATTTGATTGAATACCAATCTTCAACATTTTTCTGGAAATGACCTGTCTTATGCCTTCCGATGAAGTGCTTCAATTAATTTTGAAATCTGGAACTATTTCCCAAATGTTGCCTAGAAATCTGGGATTGGTTTGAACGTTGATCACTCTTCACCAAATCTGGGACAAATTGACTAAAATTGGTTTTGAAAATAAAACTATGGACAAATTCTCGAGTGATATTTACTCCTAAGAGATTTTGTTGTCATTTATCCCCTGAATCGGAGGAATTTTGTTTCTGACCCAAAATCTTCCACTTGTTGAATATTCTTCTTTTTGATATTCTTGTTCAACCCTCATTTCTCTCATTCACTTGAAGACTGGTAAAGGCGTGTTGTCGCAGCAAGTCTGACTATCAAAGCTAATCGAAGTTGCAATAGAAATGCTACCATTGTCATTATTCGAACTAAATTTTCATTCACTTCTAGACACCTTCTTAGTTCATGAAAAAATGCTTCAAAGTTGAGCAACAAAGGAATCATATGCCCCCAAGGCGAGCACAATGAGCATAAAAAAAGTGACAAATGTCAGTACATTTGAATTTCTCCTAACATGTAATAGTTGGATAAAGACAGACAAGTCTCATAATGATCTCCAAATATTTTCTCCAGATGATTTTTTCTACTTGATTAGTGTAAATAGTAGTTGACAACAATTTCATTGGCTTAAAATAGTATGGATCCTTCTGTGTCGTGAGACTTCTAATGTTGCCACTAATATGTTCTTTAGAAAATAGATCTAGATTTAAGGAAGCATACTTGACCTCTATATGAATTTGACAATCCATATTCCCTTCAATGTGTCTCTCCGATGAGCCAACATGGAGACATCCAATCATGCACAATGATCTTGTTAGAGGAGTGTATATGCCCTCTGATGATATAGGGGAAATATGTACAATCGATGCATTAGTTTGAGAGGCTACACCCCACTTGATTCCAAAGGGAATCCCAAATTTTAAATTGTATCTGAAATTCAACAGACCATGCCCATGATTAAATCCATGTCTCCAAAGAGTTGTGTTTGTAGGAGGAAACTGCAAAGCCCTCTCGTATCTATTTCCAATAGTAAATGGATATGCACAGCCTGCATTCTCAACCTCCCAGAGTTCTCAACGAAAACATCAAATCCCAAATTCTCAAAGGGGAACCCATGGTTACCTTCTTCTTCGATTATTTACCAAAGGCATCTCCCTATCTGTAAATGTCTTATTACAAACCTTCCTCACCTAGTCAAATTTCGTGTACCTGTACTATAAATTGGGAAAATCCCTGATCATCAATGGGCTTATCATTATCCAGATATATAGAACAACCACACGATTGTATTTAAAAATATAGAGTGAATGGTCAGTTGGGCGCTCGACATTCCTTTGGGCGCTCTCAGGTATCCAACACCTGGGCATGCTTGAGACTTGATTAGTTCGAGGCTCAGATGTTGGGCACTTTTATTTTTCTTTGTATGATACTTTATCCCACATGCACAAAGTAAATAAGATTTAAATTGT
The DNA here is from genome assembly GCA_010110895.2 of Picea sitchensis. Lineage (NCBI taxonomy): Eukaryota > Viridiplantae > Streptophyta > Pinopsida > Pinales > Pinaceae > Picea > Picea sitchensis. The sequence continues at coordinate 214,219 of SNQJ01S0015982.1, read as the reverse complement.
GTATATATTCAAGTGTGTGGGATGTTATTTAATGTGTTGTTCATAGCCTATAATATTCTTTACTCTTCCTTGGCGCTCCATGTGTGTGAGCTCAACTTGGTAGAATAGGATGTGGCATCTAACATGGAGATTGAGATATAGTTGAACATAAATCCAATATCTATTTTTATAACAGAACAAAATTTTTTATAACAGAACAAAAGCTTCCAGTAGTAAATACGCCCTTCAAAAAAAAAATTTATAACAGAACAAAAGCTTCCGGTAGTAAATACGCCCTTCAAAAAGATCATCCAATCCACTACCTAAATTTTAATATTTTTTCATAACAGAACAAAACCATTTTTCATAACAAAACAAAGCCATTGATTTTACTTATTTTTCCGATAGTAAGTACGTCATTTAGAAAGATCACCCATTCCACTACCTAAATTTTAATATGTTTTCATAACAGAACAAAAGCTTCCGGTAGTAAGTACGCCCTTCAGAAAGATCACTCAATCCACTACCTAAATTTTAATATTTTTTCATAACAGAACAAAACCATTTTTCATAACAAAACAAAGTCATTGATTTTACTTATTTTTCCGATACGCCCTTCAGAAAGATCACCCAATCCACTACCTAAATTTTAATATTTTTTCATAACAAAACAAAACCATTTTTCATAACAAAACAAAGCCATTGATTTTACTTATTTTTCCGATAGTAAGTACGTCCTTTAGAAAGATCACCCATTCCACTACCTAAATTTTAATATGTTTTCATAACATAACAAAAGCTTCCGGTAGTAAGTACGCCCTTCAGAAAGATCACCCAATCCACTACCTAAATTTTAATATTTTTTCATAACAGAACAAAACCATTTTTCATAACAAAACAAAGCCATTGATTTTACTTATTTTTCCGATAGTAAGTACGTCCTTTAGAAAGATCCCCCATTCCACTACCTAAATTTTAATATGTTTTCATAACAGAACAAAACCATTTTTCATAACAAAACAAAACCATTGATTTTACTTATTTTTCCGGTAGTAAGTACGCCCTTTAGAAAGATCACCCATTCCACTACCTAAATTTTAATATGTTTTTATAACAGAACAAAACCATTTTTCATAACAAAACAAAACCATTGATTTTACTTATTTTTCTGGTAGTAAGTACGCCCTTTAGAAAGATCACCCATTCCACTACCTAAATTTTAATAGAAAGATCACCCAATCCCCTACCTAAATTTTAATATTTTTTCATAACAGAACAAAACCATTTTTCATAACAAAACAAAACCATTGATTTTACTTATTTTTCCGATAGTAAGTACGCCCTTTAGAAAGATCACCCATTCCACTACCTAAATTTTAATATGTTTTCATAACAGAACAAAACCATTTTTCCTAACAAAACAAAACCATTGATTTTACTTATTTTTCCGGTAGTAAGTACGCCCTTTAGAAAGATCACCCATTCCACTACCTAAATTTTAATATTTTTTCATAACAGAACAAAACCATTTTTCATAACAAAACAAAACCATTGATTTTACTTATTTTTCCGGTAGTAAGTACCCATTCCACTACCTAAATTTTAATATTTTTTCATAACAGAACAAAACCATTTTTCATAACAAAACAAAACCATTGATTTTACTTATTTTTCCGGTAGTAAGTACACCCTTTAGAAAGATCACCCATTCCACTACCTAAATTTTAATATTTTTTCATAACAAAACAAAACCATTGATTTTACTTATTTTTCCGGTAGTAAGTACGCCCTTTAGAAAGATCACCCATTCCACTACCTAAATTTGAATATTTTTTCATAACAGAACAAAACCATTTTTCATAGCAAAACAAAACCATTGATTTTACTTATTTTTCCGGTA